>JAAAKE020026659.1:0-10125 GCA_010014785.2 Anisolabis maritima | reverse complement strand
ACGACTAGACAACTTTTTTGTCTTGATCAGTTCTCTCAGGGGGTAATCACTTGATGGTGCAAAGGCAGCACACCGAAGCCCAGGAGAGGCTGGAAATTCCTGGCCCAAACGGAACCTCCAGCAAAATATACTCACTAGTACAATAACAAATAAATCGTATAGAATTTTGGGGTTTTTATTTGACTCAAAATAAATTAAATAAATAAAGATGAAAATGTCTAGGTATTGAGCAAGAAAATAATTTTATAATTTTTTTATTAGAAAAATTAGCTTATGATTTCAAGACAGGTACAGATGGATTACCTCTCTTTTATATAGATCCAAGAGGCATTTTTTTTTTTTTTTTTTTTTACTTCAACAGAATTTTTTTTTCTTAATTAAAAAAAATTCCACAGCTTAAAAAATAATTTAATGAAAATATTTTTTGGATTATACTAAAAAGCTTTCTAATATAAACTCCGGAATATCTCTTGGGTTTTAAGAAAGTAAATTTCATCTGATTTTTTTTTCTTCTTTATATTATACTAATGCAAATTAAAGGAGAAAAAAATAAAATAAAAAAAAGGCAAAGGATAATGTTTATTTTATTTATAGTTTGGCAATATAAGATTTTCTCTTGCTGGGTGTTTAATTTAATTAAAATTGGAAATCGGAAAAAAAATAACAGATGCTCATCAAATGGAATCGTTAAATAAATAAGAAAAAATAATAATAATAACTGAAATGATTAATTTTCAAATGATGTACAAGTATTATTTTTCCTTTTCTTTCTCTTTCCCAGCGAGTAATTTAATTAAATTAGCTATAGGCTATCAAAATAAAGATTCGAGTAGTTGTCCCAGACGGGAAAAAGACAAAGGGTTAGGTGAAAATGAGATAAAAATTATGATTCGTCAGAGGGTCTGCCTGTCGAGTATAAAATTAAATAAATCCTCTCTTTCCAATTTTTCTACCACTTGCTTTCCTTTTCAGCTGATTCCCATAGATTGTTCTCATTCTCATAACCCAATTATGAGTCGATTAAAATATTAAACTGAAAACAGTAAAACACAAGTATTTCAAAAATTTTGAAATTATAAATGATTTGCAGTACTACACGTATGTAAAATTTGATTGATCTACATGAAAGAGTGCTCGAGTTATCGTATTTAACGAACAGACGCACAGACATAATTCGAAATATTTTCAGATTCAGCAAGGTTCAAAAAGTCAAGAACAATTAAATTCTGGAGATAGAATTTTTTGAACGATTGCAATACTTTCTCTATTACGGAAAGTAAAAAGAATAACAATCTCAAAATGAATTAAAACGCGCCTTTCAAAAGGACAAGTCGATGGCTATTTAAGCATTGGTTCGTATTCAGAAACACTCTCAATAAAAATCTTGAGATGAATTTTATAATTCTTTTTATATGGAAATTTTTGAGTTAAAATTTTTCTTGGCTGTTAAATAAAAAGACCTAATGAAGATCTTGAAATTGGCAATTAAAAAAATTTTAATTTAATAAATTATATTTAAAAAACATTAAATTCTCCGTATGTAAAGAGGAATATTCCTGAATACAGACCATAGCCTCGATTCTGTGTGCTAAAGGAGTCAGAAAAGTCGATATTTCCAAAATGGTTCTTTCGATCCTCTCCAATTAATAGAATAAATGCCTCGTATTCCTATCAAAATTCAAAAATCGAGCATTAGAAAGTTGGAAATACAAGCAATACAAAATTTTAACAAGATATCCTCTCTAAACATTCGAAAAAGTCGAAATGGACTATAAGTATAATATTTACAAAATTCGCTATCTGATTGAGAAAGTTTCTATCTGATGTTTTTAATTTTCTCCCATCCGCGCTTGGACTTATCATTTATCAATAGTGACCCGGGTGCGGGGCTTTTTTTCTCCCCAGCCAGTCCAAAAGATCCGACTTTAAGGGCATTGACTTTATTTTTCGGAGTAGATAGATTATTATTGCGTTAAAAAAAAGAACATAATAATAATATATTAACAACATTTATAGCATTTTAAAAATAAAAAATACAATAAAAGAGTATAAGCAAGCGTGAATAAAATAATAACAAAGAAAATGAGGAGAAGAAATAATAAAATACATTACGAAATTTATTTCTTTATTTTTTCGTTTTTAATTGAGTTGATGTAATAATCAGATTGTGCGGGAGTCCGACATATGTGGGATTCTGACATTTACAAATCAATTAAGTAAAGAAGACGATATCCAATCATATTGATTCATGATTAATAATAGAAGTTATGAGAGAGAAGATCGGATTTGATATCAAATGACAATTCAATTCAATTTCAAACCAGAAGGATCTCTCGCCTATCAGCACTGTTTTTAGATGATAATTCCTAATCCTCTGGAATATTTATTTATATCTACTTGTATCCAGATTTAATGGGTCATAGAACTGCAGTGGCCCCACCCTGAGTTCAAAAAAATTGGTATAGTTGGAAAAATCTAAGCGTCGAGAGCTCATTTCTTAAATCTACCATTTGACCAATCTATTCTAATGACGTTTTCGATTCAGTGCCCCAAAGCGACCCACGCATGGCTAATTGTATTTGTAGTTATTTAAATGATATTTAAACTCCCCCCCCCCCTACATGATCTAATGGTTAGTGTGTCGCTTCTCGTCTCGAACGTAACATTTATTGGCTATCAATTAATTTAAATCAGGGGTCCTGGGGTGCGAGAAATTTCTTCAGGGGGCGGGTGCATTATGATCAAGAAACATTTTATGATTTTAATATTTGAAACGCAAGGTTTTGATTAATTATTAAAAGTTTTAGGTATGGTGGATTATTATTCATATTATATATCGTTCTAGAATTTTAGAATGAACTTTGAAAAATCAAACAAACAAAACTTTAATCAACACACCAAACAACCTCTTTGTATACCCAGTTGAATTTAAATAAAATAAAATTCTCAAAATAGTTGTGTATCCATTGGCGTCTTGTTTATTAAATTCTTTAAAATAAATTGCAATTATATACCAGATAATTTGCAAAGCAAAAATTTTTTCCTTCATATCAAATAAAAATATTTTTGCAAGGGAGTGCGGGAAGAAATTTTGAAAACTCAAGGGGTAACAACAGGTTAAGAACTTCTGATTTAAATAAACATGGATGGAGTCCATATACTGAAAAAGACCCCTTTAATCTTCCCTTTAATTTTTTGAAACCTGGCTTGTGTTATCAGTTGTCAATGTCACGGAAACGCAATTTGTTGAATGTTAATATGATTTATGTCTTTTATAATGAATTAAATTTTTATTCAAACTTTTGGATTTGAGGTAAGATAGGGAAGGATAAAAGGGTAGTTGGTTTGCATAAATAAACGCAAGATTCTTATAATTAATTATATAATCAAGCAGAGCTGTGCTTAGAATATTTATTTATATAAAATACTGCTCTTATCACATTTAAGCTTGCAACAAAAAGGGAAAACAAAACGTAACAAGTTTTTGCTAGCCTTAAAAATGCGTTTTGATATGTGGCCTTTATTTCAAGTCTTATAATGTTCGTTATTTACTTAACAATGTATGGAATAGAAGGATATAAACGGTACTGGTGTTTTCTCAGTTGTCCTGAATTTTCGAATCGTCATGTACATCCTCAGTGAATATACAATTCCAATTCTCAATAGTCGTTCCTTTCTTAGAAACTCAGCATCGCTTTTGAAGTTAACTGATGAGTCTTGCTCGAATCTCTATTAAAATATTTGGAATATTTTATTTCGGTGTCTGAGACCATTTAGACCAGCGGCCCCGCACCCGGAACCCGCGGCTTTATTTTCGGTGATTATTTAAAATATGTTAAAAGGAAACATTAAAAAATACAGAAAACCTTTGCCGAGCGTGATTTCATAGAATACGATTTTGCACATACCCGTCATCATAATTATTTCCATTTAATTTGTCCAATGTTAGAATTTCATT
The DNA here is from genome assembly GCA_010014785.2 of Anisolabis maritima. Taxonomy (NCBI): domain Eukaryota; kingdom Metazoa; phylum Arthropoda; class Insecta; order Dermaptera; family Anisolabididae; genus Anisolabis; species Anisolabis maritima. The sequence continues at coordinate 6,167 of JAAAKE020026659.1, read as the reverse complement.
CATCCGCGGTAGACTGCAGTGTCGGTCGCGTTGCCATAACGTTCTCTTTACAAGAAGTTTATTTAAATTAAAAACAATATCTTTTTTTTTTTTTTTAATTTATTTAATGTTTACATTTAGAATCAGAGGCCTTTTTGACTATATATGATATTATTAATATAGAAAATTTCGTATCGATGGCTTCGGGCTGACGTTCAACACTCGTGTTTCTCTGGGGCCACCTATCCCGAGATTCAGCAGTGCTTGGTCTTGCTTAACAACAACGATCACGGTAGCTGTTCCTCCTCTCCCCGGCCAGGCCCGCCGGCACACAATATCTTAATTTGAACCTAACACATTTTTTCTATAAAAAGTTAACTTTGCTGCTAATTTTAAAAAAATTATTAAATACACGTTATTTTGCTATTCACACTGTTATTTTTATTTGCTTTTTTTAACATTTTTTTTTATAACGAATAAGTCAAAGTATTTTTAACTTCAAAAGTAGCACACACACTGATGAAGGTTTGGGATCTAGAGTTATTTAAAGTGATAACCAATATAATTTATCGCTCAGGACGGGAAGCGAACCACTGATCTTTAAATGATGAAGCAAGTGCTTTAGCCTTGCGCTAAGGAATATGGACTTTTTTGTTTCTTGAAATCATCAAAAGAGTCGAATGTCACGGGATCAACTTAGCTTTTAGAATTGATTAGATTCATCACCCTTTTTTCCTCATCTGTTTAGTTTTGTAATATATCTAATCCTACTCCATTTGCAGAAACTATTAACTGCTAAAATATTTAAGCCTTTTCTTTTGAAAATAGTGAATTTGGAGTAACGTTGATAATCCCATGGTTTTAGGTTTTAAAGCCTGATGTATTATATATGATAGAGAATTTATAATTCGAATATCCTAGCTGTAAAACCTTATAAATATAAAGTAAACTTAGGATTTATACACTCAAATAACATGAATATAATTTTATACAAAATCACCTTTTAAAAAAGAGGACAGAAAATCACTTGGCTGAATGTCACCTTCTAATGTGATTTGTCAATTCAATTGGACCAAAACGAGATCCATGTTTATGGGGGTGAATGTTTGTGTGTGAGAGAGAATATGTGCGTATGTATGTATGTATGTCTGTGCAGTGAGCCGGATCACACGATGACTCTCCCCTCTGGACCATTCCCTCTTTCTTCCTTCTCTCTCTCGTTCTACTGACACAACGAAATTTTTATTTATCATGGTCTTTATTATATAATATAAAAGAGAGTAATAAAGAAGGGAGAAAATTTGTAGACGAAATAAAAATCACTATAAATAAAAATAACGAGTTCTTCTTTCTTGTTCTCCTACTTCTTAATTATAGCCAATATGTTCCATTTTTTTGTCGTTTCGCATCTGAGACCATATAGATTTAAAAGATAGAAATTACATTAATTGGTAGCCAAAAATGTTATCCTTTTAAACGGGAAGAGAACCAGTGACTCTTGGATCATGATAAGAGCCTGGCCTCTACTCCATTTTTATGGTAAAGAATGGAACTTTTATATTATTAGGAGAACGAATGAGCAAAAAAGAGAATTAATTTTGCACACACGCCCTTATTCTTTTATCTAGATCAGTGATTTTCAAAGGCCCCCAAATGGCCTCAGGAAGCTGGTATTGTCGATTTTGAAAGTAAAAATATTTGTTAAAAAGAGGGATATATATTTTATTGAAAAAGATTTAAGTTGACTTTGATATTCTGATAGTAAATACTTATTTAAAAGATAAAAAGAAAATATTAAATAAATTTTATTTATGCAAATAAAAATAAATTAAAAAGACATTTTAATTCATTTTAATACCTCGCTAGTCCTGAAGAAGGAGACTTGTTGAAGTTTTAATAAAGACTTTATAATTATCTCCGTGAGAAATTTATTTTTACTTCCATAAATTATCACCAGGCTATCCCAGATTTAAATTAAATCTCATGTATAATTTTTTTTTTATATTAGTTTGAAACCTCATGAGACCCAAGAATCACCAAATGAAGCTTCAGAAAGATAAAACGTGGAAATTGAAATATATATGAATATTTATAAGAATTTTTTTTTTTTTTTGAGAGACATTTAATTATTTTGAAAGTAACAACAATATTTTATCATTTTGGTTTAATAAAAAAAATTGCAACAAATACACTTATCAGTGTAATATTTATATTTCTCATGTATATGTATGGTTTATGCTTATTTGGGAAAATAAATACAATAAAATATTTCTCTAACTATGGTATGCAGATAGAGAGCTATGATGTAAAATATGATTTTAAAGAGGGTGGAAAAAGGCTTAGTCTAGGCCACTAAGCCGCGAGAGTAAAAATATTATAGGACGTTTATTGAATAGCAACAAAATATATAACTTATGTATATATGTACTTCAAACATTATTATTTTAAATTGAGTTGGAAAGGAATCAGCCAAGTTGAAAGAAATAAAAATTTATTTTGCTCTCGCGGTCTTCTTCAGGACAGTCAAATGTAAAACGAAAATTACAGATGTGTCTTGATATAGATAATCATTTTCTTGAAAAATCAAAGACAATAATGTTTAATAAATTTTGATTTTAAGTGACTTGGTATGTGTGGGCTTGTTTGCGAGGTTTCTAATACAAGTATTATTTTATTATTGTTACTTACATTAATATCTGATTCATATTAATAAAAAAGGTTAGATTTATTTTTTATTTTATTTCTATATTGTTTGATTTGGTGTGTATCTTTTTAACAAACATAAGATGAAGGCCCTTATCTTAAGGGATTTTCTCTAGGCTCTCTTATATAGAATTTTTTGATTTAAAATTTTTCTTTAGTGTTTAATTATGAGAATTAAGGAAGAGGTTTGAATTATCCACTTAAGAAATTCTGTTAAAAAGCTTAGAGAAATTTCTCTTAAGATTTTCTGGGAAATTGGAGCCTAAAAATTTCCCTTCACCAGTACATTCATCTTAATCGGATTGGCTTAAAATAATAAAAAATGTGAATAAAATTTTGAGTTTTTTGAGACACCACCAATTTTACCAACTCAAGGCGAGGTGAGTGTAGCAGCCTCTTCCTCACATCTACCCCACTTGATTACGCCCTTGATTATAATAAATTCGAGTTTTTTATAGTCTCTCTTTTTGTTTGTCTTCAATCTCTAGAATTATCTTTTGCTGGACAAACTCTTTTAACTCTTGTCCTCTTATTTCTTTATTTTTATTTAATTATAATAGCCTAAAGGTCATTCAGCCTTTACTGGTGACAAGACTAAAAGACTTAAGTGAATGGTGACTGCCAAGTTCATACATGGTAGAAATATGAAAAATAATCGGGGCGCATTCAGCAAAGAATTACTTGAATAATCCTATGGACTACCGCAGATGAGGAAGAGAAAATACTCCAATAAAATCTCAACCTCCTGAATTCCTATCATATATAATTAAATACTGAGAGAGAGCGAGAAAGATTATTTATTAGCAGTCTATTTTTTAGAAACTCATTTCACTGAGATATTTTTTGTTTAATAAAAAAAATGTTTATGAGATAAGTTAATTAAAAATATAAAAAGTAATGAAAATACAAGTCGACATTTCATTTGATATCCGGAAATTGAGAAGGAATTTCCTGAGATTAAAAGATCCCTCTTATCTTAAGAAAAAAGAGACGACAAACGTCAAAAATTATTGAGTCAGAAGACGAGTATAGAGCGTACATACAAAAACTTGAGATTTTTCTTTTTTAATATAAGTTAATAAAAAAAAATTCATATAGTAAAAGATATTAGCTCTATCTTAATCCTAAATTAATTACCACAGAGGGGCATTTATGCTCTTTCTATAAATGAGCCCGAACGGCAATAACGGTGGCCTAATTACTTATCTCGTAAATCATTGAGAAAATCTCTAAATTATTATTCAAATTCGGTACATTGCCAGCTTTAGAGTAAGCAAATACTACGTATGCTATTAAACCGAATAAAAAATTTCGGCAGAAAAATAAAAAATATTTTTATTTTAAAATGACAAGAATTTTGTAAGAATATAATAAAGATATTTTTTATAAATAAGAAGGATTAAGATCCTTTATTTATAAAAAAATCTTTACACGGGACGTTTCGGCAAGCCATCTTCAGCTTTTTAAAGAGTATAAATATCTACAAATACATAGAATAAATAGAGTTGTAGGTTATTGTTAAACAAATGATACAAATTGATTAGTAGTTGGAGGGTGATAAAGGAATAATAGACCACAGCAAAAAGAAGCTCTTGTCAAAACCCGAAGGGACAATATTTATTGATCCATCTTCACTATAGTGATAGTCAGTCAATGAATGTATGATAATTGAATTGTGTTACCATTTATTATTACATGTGTCTATAGAAATGTATTCTCTTTAAAAGACTGAAGATGGCATGATGAAATCTATGTTAAATAGTTTTTAATATATTTATTTTTTACTAATTTCAATAACATTTCAATCCTCGTTTATAGATATTCATTGCTCGACATACATATTTCGACATTCTATCCATGGTTCCTGACAATAATCGTTTCCGCAATTTTTTGTAGTACATTTGATGAATCTCAAAAAAAAATATTTTCCTTCAATCACACTCAAATGTCAAAAATAGACTATTACAAGATATTGTCTATTCTGTAAAAATATTTATTCTAATAAAAAACAAATTCATAAAAGAAATTATTAATGCTTGGTTTATATTATTGCAATATAAAAAACTAGCATCTTTTATTATATCTTTTAACCAAAATTAAACTGAGTTATTTTCGGCGAAGTGGGGTAAAGAAAAAGTGATAGCTCCCTCTAAAGGATCTAGTTGGAGTGGTACAAACGCGATATAATCTCTCCTTGAAATTACGTGGGAGAATCTTTTTTGTTGAATTTTTAGAGTGGGAGAACATTTCTATTATTCTGAAAATGTCTCAATTATGTTTTATTTAATTTCCCATTCTGCGTTTATTTTCTCTGCGATATTGTCTCTCAAAGTTTTATCCCTCATTGATTCCAAAAAAAAGAGAGAAAATCTCGAAAGGTCAAATTTAAACCGATTTCCCTTTGTTATTCCATAAAGCCGGTAAAAGTCCCATGACTAAACGGGGAAGGGTTAAGATGATGAATTAAAAGCTTAAATGAAGTTTCTAAATCAACAGATGTTATATTTATAATCTTGAGAAAACTCAAGATGTAATTTTCTTCGAAATATTTTATTAAAAGGTTATAATTTAACATGATAAAAAAAATTTCCTTTCTCTCTATAAATCAGCTGAGATTAATTAATTTTCTAACTTTTAAACCCATAATTAGCAATTTAACGGATTTCGTTACGGGATATTAAAAAAAAAAGGAGAAAAGAAGATTCTTGTTTAAAAATAAACCCTCTTTTGAACTTAAAAATAGGAGTTAATATTGAATTATTCTTTAACTCAGGTCATTATTTTATCAACTTTGGAATTGATAAAGTTGAAATGTTTATCAACTTTTTTTTTTAATATTTCACATTTAATTAAATGAAATATTGGAGGAAGGGGTTAAATAGTTTAAGTGTTAAAGGATGGATGCTATTTTAGATCAACTTCTTAATTATGTGCATCCATATTATGATTGGGTAATCAACAAGTTTCCAACTCTGCAGGGAAACCATCTGGCTGAATATTAGACTAAAGTCAAACCAAAATGCTTCTTTGAGAACTTAAAATAGCCTCTCTGCCTGCTTAACTTCTAGTAATTTCATTATGGCAGTTGACTGTTTTTGGAAAATTTACTGGTTCTTTTATTATTTCTTTTTGATGAAAGGTTTTTTTTAACTCTTTCTTTTCATTTTGAAATAATAAAAGTTGGGTTTGATTTGAAAATTTAGCTTATTTAGTTCTCAAGCGCAGAGATTAGCTGAGGTAGATTGAGGTCGTACCATCCTTGTTAAGGTTTTGGCTAGGTTTTCCTTTACAGCTTAAGGCGAATGTCGGGATGGCTAATGCATCGTGTACTCCTGGTCACGTGTTATTACACTCAATGTTTCATCATGTTTTTATTTTTTTCTTTCGATGGAAATGTATGAACATGTGTTTTTTTTTTATATATTTTTTGTATTTGTTTTGTTAATTGTTTGTTGTTTTGTATTATGTAATTTATAAATTTGTAT
>JAAAKE020026648.1:0-10125 GCA_010014785.2 Anisolabis maritima | reverse complement strand
GTGCCCTTCCCCCAAATAAATATAAATAAATAAATATATAAATATAAATATAATTATATATAAAATATTATTTAAAAAAAATAAAAATCCAAAAAAAAAAACTACTGTACAGTAATTTATTTTGATTTTTGATTCTTCGCGCCCCGAATCGGCGCATTGACGATATACGTTCTCGATTTTTAACGCTACGCATGAACTCATTAAAAAAATAATAAAATTAATTAATCATGGTGAATTTAATATATTATTATATTAATAAACAAAAATTGCACACACACGTGCTACAAGTTTTTTTGTGATCGAGCCGAAAAAATATATACATATATAATATTATATATTAAGTCAAAATTTGTAATCCATGAACTTATTATTATTTCTACACAGTTTTAACAAGTGTTTTTTCTTTGTTATGCTGATCATTTTCTAGTTTTGTTCACACGAAATATGACTGAAATATTATTTTTTTTGATATTATTAATTTATATTTATTAAAAAAAAAAAAATTGTTTCAATTTATCGTGCATGTTTCGGCTCCAGTCTTTTTTTATAAGAGTTCTTATATTAAGGCGTTCTTGTTCGTGATTGGTCACTATTTAAATGAATAAATAAGATGTTTGTTAATAGAACAAAGATACGATGTTCCTGTTATATAATATATTATTATTATTATTATTATTATTATTATTATTATTATTAATTATTATTATTATTATTATTATTATTATTATTATAAATAAAAAAAGCTAAGTCATTTTTCCCAGGTGGGCAATTGCCCGGCAGAAGTAACGCCCCTTAAGGGACGCTACTCCCGCTGGCCAAGTCCAGATAAACCACTCGTTGTAATTTGTACTTATCTGTTCTTTTTTTATATATAATTTTGTTTTTGACGAGTTAAAATTGTAAAGACTTTATATATTAAATACGTCGAAAAGACCTTTTGTAAAATATTGTATAATATTTATAGTATGAAATGTAATTATTGTGTATATAGATCGAACTGTCCCTTTATCAAATAAATTTGTCATTCTTTGGCTATTTTTTCAAAGTATCGAGGTTGTTCCTTGCGATACCGTGATGTATCGTCAAAAAATGTGTTGTCTACAAATCAGCACGTGTTAGTAAAAAATTTTGTTCAATCAAATATAATTTGTCTTTTTTATACATACATACATATAAATTTATATGTATTTATTTATATCTATATATATCCTTGAGAGGAGTCAAAAAATCTACTTGTTTGTAGAGTGAGACTTCCCTTTACCTTCTCTTCCTTGCCAAGAGATTTGGGACAAAAGATTCCCCCACTCCATTCTCCCTTCCTTTGGAAATATATGCACCTGGTCTGAAACTGTGGGAAGCAACTGAAGAAAAAGAAAAAGTCAGAGAGGTAAGGTAGGGAGAGGGAAGGGGGGGTCGGGTTTGGCCGTAAAAAAAAAAAAAAGAGAAAGAAAGAAAATAAAAGACGAAGTTGTGTGACAAATGATGCTCTGACTCCATGGCCAAGCTAAAGGCAGCTAAGTTAGTTGATATGCAAGGCTAATTGAGTTGGGGTCGCGATTAGCTTTATCTAATGTATCCTGCTGGTCGTTCTCTATATAGAAAAAAAAAAAGACGAGAGGAGTCAGTTAAAGATACAAATTAATTAGCAGTCTCTGCCATTTAGAAGACTCGGAAGAATCATAATTAATATTCTAAAGATAACAGAGTATTTTTTTAAGTGCACAGGAAAAATAATTTAAATTAAGATTTATTTTTATTTTCAAGGTCGGAATTTTTTTTTATATCATTAGTCGTTTATTAAGGATGAAATCATATCCTCCCATTTTTGAAAGAGAAAGTTAAAAAAATAAAAATAAAAAAAACTCTCAATCGAAAAATTTTATTATGATATAAGAGCTGATGAGTTTAAAATTTCTAAAAAAAAAAACAAAAAAACAAAAATAGTATTTAATTTTCATAATCACTTCCAAAATCTATAAATTAAAAAAAAAATTAATTTATAATGACAAATGATTAGAATAAAATTTCATTTAATTTAATTTCCTTTCAGGCAGAATTTTTTTCTGAGAACTACAAGAGAAATGAAAAATTGAGATTAATTAAAAATATTAATTAAATAATAGAAAATAAAAAAATGAAAGAAAAATTAATTTAATATTTATATAAATTACATACTTGGCTATGGGTACCAGAATTGGTCTCAGTAAAATAAGAGAGAGGGAAGTCCATCGCGGATGGGAATAAAAAATATATTTTGCCACCCTTATCAATTGAGTTAATATTATATAATATATATAATAGTAAAAGTATTTTGATTAAATTTTAATAAATTTTAAATATTATTTATTTTATATAAAATTTCTTTTTATTTATTCATAATTTCCTGGTAAGTCTTTACATATACAATAAATTTCAGGAAATCACTACCGATGGTTACCGGCTGACGTTTCACACTCATGTCCATCGGGGCCACCTATCCCAAAGAATAATAGAATAATAAAAAAGAGAACATGAGATAATATGGAGGGGGTAGAGACGCTAGTGAATAAATAAATAAAAGAATCTCTGAATAAATTATTAAACGAATTTAATTTTAGAATACATTTTATAATATATATTATATACCAAGGGATCAGGAGTTGCTAAACATTTCAATAAATTACTAAAAATGGAAAAATTACTAAATTGAAAAAAAAAAACATTAAAAATGCAAACAATCAATATAGAAATGTAATTTTTTCCACAATAGGGTATATGTTTTTATAGAAAATAAATGATAAATAAACGGCGGATCTTTTATACTTTCTTTCTCAGCTGCTGTCTACTTGTTCTTCTTATGGTCCATTGAGCAAAAAGTGAGAGGGAATCTCTTAAGTGTTAAACACCTGAGTCAGAAAATCATAACATAATTACATAATTTTTCAAATTTATTAATAAATAAGATGATTAATATATTAAATATGTAAATAAATATTTTTTTCTCTTTTCGACATCTGTCATATGAGCTTATAAACAATTCTATTATTATTTAAAAGCAAAATTTAACTCAGGGACTTTTTCAACTGTAAACAGTCAAATTAAATTATTTAAAACACTTGTAAATAATATATACAATAAAAATTTTTTGTAATGAGTTGGAAGCAGTCTAAACATGATTATATGAAGATACCTCTTCTTGTAATATATTTTTTCGACGATACTATTGGAAGCAAGTTTAATGAAGAAAAAAAAATGTTTATTTATAACAAAATTTTATTACAGACGCAATCTGTTTCAGCGACACTCATCCGTCATCTTCATAAACTTAACATCCACTAAAATTCTTCTTTATAAGAAAAATAAAATGTTTTCTTAAATTAACAGGCTAAATACCGTCCATACAGTAAAAGGAGATATCAACAAATAAAAACTTTTTTTTTGAAAACTGATAAAGGAGCTCATTAGTACTTAACTTGGCAGTACTCCATGTTGCATCTCTCAAATTATTAGGTCAGTCTCCCCGTCTCGATGAGTGTGTAGTTTTATGAGTGATTAAACAAATCATAGAAAATTAAAAAATAATTTTACTGTCATTTTATAATCAAGTCCGGTGAAATACTTACAGATTTTCTTGAGGTGAGTTTATTTTATTTCCACTCAATATCGATTGTTTATGACGAAAAAAGATTCCTTGTGAAAAAAGAGCTAGAATTTGCGCAGTGGAGGATAAATTTGACTGAAAAGACATATACATATTTAAATTATGAACGGTAGACCACTCAAATAACATATTTATCTTAAAATATGCGTAGTTTAAACTAATAGCGGATTTGGCGGTCAGTGAGAACAACGAAAGCAATTTTTTTGTTTTCTCATCTAGTACTATTTCAAAATTCCTCTTGTTCTCTTTCTGTAATAAAATTCGACCATTTTGACTTCATCCTACCATTTCCTCTTGATATATATTAGATGCATACAAGCCGTTTTTTGTACTATTCTACTATATGTATGTATAATTGTATAATAAATTTATACCTATTTGATTAATTTCTCACCGGCCCATTTATCCACTAACGAGACGTCCAAATAGGTTCATTAAGAAGATGATAATAATATTAAATGAGCTAAGAATTGTGCTTTTGTTTGTATTTACTATCTTTATTAAAATCAGGGAAAAAAGCACGTTGAAGAAAAATGTAATCTCCTTTTCTTCTTTCTTTTTTTATTCTTTCTAAAATAAATGGACGCATTAAGTGGACAGTATCATGACCGTCAGCAAGTTTCAACTCAAAATTGAGTTGATTAATGATTGAAGAATTTTAACAAAATATAGCCCTGAAGATAAAAAATTAAAATAAGTAAATTATATAGAAAATTATTTATTAGTTCGCGATATTAAATAGTTTGTAACCTTTTCTGTTATATAAAACTATTTACATTAACTAATTATATTTATTTAGCTATATTAATTTTGGGTGAATAAAGTAGTTGCTGGAAGGGGAGCAACCCAATTCATCTGACTAATGGCAATGGATTATTGCTCCAGAGCAAAACACGCATGCGCAGTTTTCAATTTCCCTTTGAAATTAACCACTGAGCATGCGTGTTTCACACTAGAGGGACACTGGAACAATTAGTGAGTTGGTCATTTTGATCGCCTTCTAGCAAAACCCGAATTAATGCATCTCATGGTATTTAAAATAAATTGTGATAAAAATGAAAGTTAAATTTATGAGAAATATTTTTTTTTTTCAATACCAAATTTATTTAAACTACCATTATAAATATGAGAAAAAAAATTTTCTTTCTCTGTGGACCAACGAAATAACTCACCCACCGGAACTCATTTCAAGAACCGAATAACAAAATGTTTCCCGTGGCAAGCAGAAAACTCTCTTGTTCTGGAACCCGGAAGCTCCCCTTGGTTAACTCAAATCAGAATCTCCTGTTCCCAACTCAAGTGTCTGTGTTAAAGAGAATTTTTTATAGGCCTGTCATCCATTCATTTCAAGAGACAAGCTATTTATGTGCGACTATCCTTTAAATCCAAGTTATTCTTTTGAGCTGGCTAAAAATGAATGAAGAAATACACTCTTCATTAAATAATTAAATTAATTTATTATAATTTTTTTCTATATGAATTTAATTTTGTCATAAAAATATCCGCTTTAAATATTAATGCGAAATTCGGCCAAATACAGTACAATTAACTACTTAATATAATGTATTGTTATTAATCTATTATTCTGTTTAAGAGAATGTAGTCCTAATCCAACTAAACCTCAATAGGGTTAGGTTTTTCAATCTATTCTTCATATATTCATTCTCTTTATTCTAAAAACATTTTTTACAAATTTATTTTTTTTTCATTTTGATAATTTTTTTGCTAATTGACGATCATTTCTCTACTACAAATACATCTTTGGGTTTGTCCTATTAAATTATATGATACACTCCTACTAAAATATTTTCCCATTCATAAATGAATGTGAATATATTACTGAGTTATGTGAGTCTCTAATCTTAAGTTGTTTTAAAATAGAATAAATTATAATTTAAACGCTTTAGAAAATTTTTTTGAAATATTTAAATTATGATCAGAAGAAGAAATATTTATTAAAGAGTATATAAAAATTTTTTTGTTTAAAGAATGTTTATACAAAAAAAGAAAAAGTAAAAAAAAGGAGTTTTGAGGCTAATCAGGAGCGACTTTTCGGGGCTAGTTTAGGACCATCAAGCTCTTAGGTCTTCAATCAAACAAAATTAAAAACGTAAAATTTTGTTCTCATGTGGCACGAGGTGCTCTACCTGAGAGGACTCGGCAATGTTTAAATTTATTTACTTATTGATTTCATAAATATTTATTATTAATTTGTTTTTAGGAAGAATGAACAAGGACTTCTCTAAACAAGTTGAAACCTAGCTCTGTCTTTTGGTGGAGAAGTAGAGGTCTCGCTTCACGTACCAAAGGTCAGATCGCTTCCAATCCTGAGCGACAAAAATTTATTTATATTATATTGGCTATCATTTAATATAAATAAATAAGAATGGAGTCTAAATGATCCCCGATAGAGACTTAAAAAAAATAAGTCGAAGTGTATAAATGTATTGTTGACCTAAATGATAATAAGCAAAAATTTAATTTTTTAATTAAGCAATCAATTTTTAGTAAACTACTTTTAACCACAAATTTTTTATATTAAAACTATGGAAAAAACTTTTAAATAGTTGTTTCAAAGTTATTCTTAAACATATATTGCAAAAAAATCTCCCATTCCCCTTGAACGTGTATCTGCCTTATGACTTTTAATGAATTTCTCCTTCCTTTCTCCTTTCCAAATCAAAATAACTCATTTTAAGAGATAATTAGGAGAGTCCCTCTTCCTTAGAGTAGAGATAAATGTTTCGCTTCACGTACCAAAGATCAGTGGTTCGCTTCCTGTCCTGAGCAATAAAATTTATTTTAAATTATATTGAATACCGATTAAATTAAATAAATATGGACGTAATCAAGAAGTCGAAAAGGTTTAAAAATTTAGAAAGCTACATAAAAACCAAAAATAATACATTTCATAATTTTTTTAAATTCTCTTCGACATCTGAGTCCATATCGGCTTTAAACAAAGTACAATTAATTTTAATTATGTTTAAATCCAAGCATATTTATTTACATCAATTTGATCATAGGATTGCCCGGGATTCGAACCCACACCCCTTGGCTTATAAGATTATCAATATTGACAATATCAATATCTCTAACTTCTGGGCCCCATTAGAGAAGATTTAGCGGCTAGCTAGGGCCAATGAGATGTTATAAATCTAGGTATTTTTTTTTTTTGAAACCTATAATTATATTTGCAGAAGTATTTATTAAATAAAATTATTTCTTTGCAGCCATTAATATTTACAGGTTCCAATAAAAGCATCACAAAATAGGAAATCAGAACACATTAAATGTGAAGAAGTAAGCCCTGGGAGCAGAAAGTAGCGAAAAAATGCGAAGTCGAGTTCGGCCGACTTTGCACGAAATCGGACGAACGACCCAAACAGTTAATAACAAATAATCCGCGTTCACAAGCCAAGTCCTGAATATTGTATTTTTTTATTTTGTGTCATTAAAAATTTAGCGTCTAGTGAAATTGTCTCTCTGGCCCCACATATCTTACTCCACATTAATTCTAAAAAGGAAATTGATGATTGATTAAAGAAATTGGACTTAGGTTTTTTAATTATATTTAATATTTAACATATTTCTTTGATACTTTTGAGGTGCTGGGTTACTGATAGTTGCCAAACTTCGGTTCGTTCTTGCTCATAATTATTAGAGACAAATCAAAAGATAGATTTGTCCAAATTAGCACAATTTCTAACTTTGTTTAAAAAAAAAAAGAAATCTTTTAATATAAATCAATAAGAAGTTTCGTGTAAAATTAAACCCTTTTAAAAAAATCTGGTGTGAGTAAGATCAGATCACATAACTTTCTCTTACCTGCTTAGGCAAGTGTGCAATCATACCAAATTTTTTAAGTCAGCATAATTTTTTTTTATATTAACATCCAAGAAGTAAATAGTGGTTTTTATTTTCTATTTACCACGAAGGTAATATTTATAAATATAAAATAAATAAATTATTAATTAAATATTGTTTATTATCAAACATAATATTTAAAAATATTTATATTTGACACTACTTACAATTAGTACGTTTCAAAGAGCATCTAATAAATAAATGATATATGAATAAAAATTGTTAAGGCGAATTTTGAAAAAATTGAAAAAACTAAAAGAGTACAATATTAAAGTGCTAGTACTGGTTGGCCGATTTGACAGAAACCTTTGTTGTCACATGCGTCATGAGTACCTAGAGTATTTCCATTGAAATTTCAGCATCGAATTTTTTTCCAGTCGCAACCCTATACTATAATAATACACACATATATGAGAATGTAAAAAAAAGCCTAAAGGAAGTTTTCAAATGTTCAAACGATAGGATACTTTTTAATTAAATCATGCTGTCTAGGATAAAAAATTTATTTTGTTTTTGACACTAATTTAATAGAATATAGCACCTCAAAAGGATTATATCAATATGTTAAATAATTAAAAAACTTAAGTCATTATGTTCTCTAGGCGCCCCTATTGGAGCTTGGCCCTATGCCACTGCGAAGAAGAGGATAATAAATTTCCCAATCTGTCTTCAAACCATTTCTCACCAGCTCACTCACATCTCGGGTGAAAATTCCTCTTTGGAATTTTCTTTTTGCGATGTCTATCTTCTTATAAACACGACAGGGGAGGATCTTTGGGCTGTGCAATTAAAACAATAAACCACTGACTCCTGAAGAGGGTATATTTCCATTTTTTTTTATCAACAGCCGAGTGCAAAGTTATGCACTAATTGGTTGAGGTATCGGGCGAAATGTCAGTTTAATTTGGCTACCTGCTTCTTTTTCTTGCCCTTATAAGGTCCGACAGAGCCAAGGGATGATGATGATGGTGATGATGATGTGTGGGTGGCTCAAGAGCCATTCTGGCTACACCGCAATTCATTTCCATTTAATTGGTAGTCCACATGGTCTTTCTTGGTGGGAAAAGGTCAAATTATAGATCATCTTATTGAAATCTATTAAAATTTGTTTGCTTTTAATAAACTTTTGACTGAAAATAAAACAATATGCCTAAATAAAATTTTAATAATCACTCTAATTTTTAAATTAATCTATTATCAGTTATAATCCGTTGTGCAAAAATGTTTGCCATGACAGGCTCCTGATTGGCTATTGAGTGCATCATGGTGTCGTTATGATGACGTTGCAATTATAGACTGCGATAACGTTTATTTCTAAAAGTGAGGTCAGGTTAACTAATAAAATAAGAAAGAAAAATATTTTGGTGATATCTGGTTTAAAAATAGTTGCTTAATTCTATTGTAGATTCCCGTTTCCTTCTTCAAGAAGTACTGTCATATATTTTTGCCGGTCGGTGAATTTGAACCTTAATTGCTTACAATTTGGGAAAACAAACTTAGCTGCTTTTTGTTAAAGTCTTTTTCGGCATCTAAGGCCATTTAGACTCCGTCCATTTATTTAAACGAATTGGTAGCCAATATAATTTAACTAAATTTTGTCACTTGTAACGGGAAGCGAATCACTGGTCTTTGGATCAAGAAGAAACCTCTCTACCTCTGAGTTAAGTGTCAGATGGGCTTAGCTATTTAATTTCTTCAAATTTAAATTCTTTAATCTAATTATCTACGCAATGCATGTAAATAAAAATCTTATTTCATATTATTAATAAATCTTTTTAAGTATATATCAATTCATAATAAAAGAATTTTTTGTTTTGTTTTATAAATCATTCTAAATGTTGTATGGTAGATTTCTAAAAAAAATTTATTATTTTTAAACAAAAGTCTAACTCCCAAGGAGATGATTAAAGTATGAAAAGAGCCTTTCCAAATGATAATAGACATAATGGGGTCTTTCTGTAACTAATATAGGAGGAATGCAACTAAATTCGACTCCTCTCCTCTCTTTGGACACTTTTCATGTTTGTATTTCAAGGTCCTAAACAAAAACAATATAAATCATCTTTTCACTCTTGTTCTTTTCAATTGCTTGGCGCTTTTTGTGGAGGACATCGTAAATTTCGAAAGTTTAGAATACTTGCATGCTGAAGAAATAGTTAAAGTTAGAAAGATTTTAAAGCAAATTGAAACATTTTATTTAAGTAGAATTAGGAATTAATCCAATTTATTCAATTGATCTAGTAACCTTTTTCTATTTTTAATAGCTACCAGAAGTTATCTCTCTACCAGAATCGGATAACTTGGAAATAAACAAATATATTTATAAAAAGTTAACCGATCTGAACCGTTCAATCAAAAATGGACTGCAGGAGAGGCCGAGGGAGGACTGATCACCATCACCCCCCCCCCCCCCCCCCTACGCAGAAACAAAATTTTAATAAAATCATCAAAATTATAAAAACAGTAAGGTTTATTTGAATTTATAATAAGAACAACTTGCATAAGAAGAAAAAAAATTCAAGAAACAAGAGAAAAATTTTATAAGCTTCTGATCCCCAACCCCCCCCCCCACCTGTACAAAATTCAACGTAGAATGTAAAAATGCAACGAAAGATAGG
>JAAAKE020026637.1:0-10126 GCA_010014785.2 Anisolabis maritima | reverse complement strand
GTGATGAATGATAAAGATGTCTTTAAGTTAATTTTTTGAACATAACTTAAAAAAAATTTTTTGCTTTCAAATAAAAAAAAGCCTAAAATTCAGAGAGTCTGTTGCAGCATCAGGAACAGGGGGAGAGGGAGCGTCGCAGTTATTCCCTCTTTTGAAATAGAAAATTGAAAGAAGCTCACACATGGCTGCACTTACAGATTTTTTTTCTAGAACTAGTGACTTAACTAGAAAGAGAAGGGTAGAAATTAATAATTAATAATTATATAATTAAATATTAATAATTATAGTTCATCATACTCTGTGTTAAGTATGTTAGGTACCAAAAACATAACTTGTGGTTAGAAACTAAAAATACAGAAGTTCAATTTCCCTAAATTAGAATTTTTAACATGAAGATCCCAATATGGTGATCTAAATTTAAATTTATATTCTCTTAATTTTAATAATTTTTCTTTTTTAGTTGTAGAAAATTTATAGATGAGTATTATTAGTACAATGTTATACCAGTTTTGTTTAAAAATATTTCTCATGTGTTTTCATAAATAAGACTTAAGAGAAAAAAAATAAATTTTGAATATTTTAGATTGGCTGACGTTTCTCTGTCAAAACACGTTTAAAATCTATTTCTAATCATTTTTGAGATATTAAGAGTAATTCATTTTTTTTTTTACCGTATATTTAAATAATATCTATGAGAGTGTATCAAATTTTTATACCAATTATTTTTCAAATATGCATTTGATGATCTAGACATGATTACATATGAAATTCTGTATAAATTATATATTTACCAACTTTAATTTTTTTTTAAGATTTCTTTCTCCTTTTTCCAAAAAGTAAAGGATAATATAATACTTTCTTTTTTTCTCTTCTTTTTATTTTTTCTATTTCACCACGACTTTATTATATGTTATATTATAGAATAAACGAAATTGGTGAAGGAAAATATGATTTCAAGGATAATTACATCTTTCCAATCGGATATTTAATTTGATTTTAGTCAATCAATTTAGTGAGTAAACAGAAACATCTTTAAGGACATCTTTTTTTCATGTTTCTGGATACAAATTCTGTGAAATATTAACAAACAGTCCATTAAGGCAACCAAATGAAACTGGATAGATCTTCCCAAGGATAAAAAAGTAAAAATTAAAAAAAATAAATAAATAAATAAAAACATGCTTTTATTTAAAATCCACAAAAAAATAGAAAAATGAATTTTTTTATGTCATGAAATTTTTGATTTTATTTATTTATAAGTCTATCCAAAATTTTATAGTGTAAAAATAGTATCATTAGATTGTATTTTTGAATTCTCTCATAATACAAATGCTATTTTTAATCAGTGGCAAATCTAAATGATTGGAAGTGGATTTTTGAAGTTTGATAACATATAATTAAAAATAATTAAATCATAACTGGGGATCATAACTGGTGGATCGTTAACGATTTACTCTCACCAATACTGATATTTCTTCTTTGGGCAGATTTTCTCCCCCCCCCCCCCTTTCAAAAATTCCACTAAAAATTTTAAATTGTTCAACATTTTTTTGACTTTGGCCAACTATAGACGAGCTGGGGAGGAGGGAGACTCACGAACCTGCTTGGATATCTAATATAAAGGACACAAGAGTTGCAAGAAATTAAACTTTTCTTAATCCATTGAAAAAATCAAAATTAGGAAAAATTTTATTCTTTACAAATCCTGTGGGTCACTCATTTACATCTTTTATAAAATATAATTATATAATATTTATTCAGTTTGTACTATTATTTTGATTAACGAATAGACATTTATGTTTCATTCTTTAAAATATTTGTTAGAAAATCAAACCTATATGTCTTTTAGGTGAAATATTTTATTTTTTTCAACTACTCGTTTTTACGATATCTCACTTTTACGAGCCTTGTTGAGCTGAAAAACTTATTTAATATTCATAATGATTCTGAATGGGAAAGATAGTAAAAAGGAATAATAGCATTTTAGAGCTTTATTTTTAAGGCTTGCAAGACAAGGGAAAAATGTCTTGTCTCCTCAATTCAAACCTTATTATTTTAATTTATAAATTTTGTCACATTATAAGGTTTTGAAGTAATTAAACCCTCCTTCATCAGGTGAGTTCTTATATTGAGGACCTCACACATTACTTTTTTAGTTTTTTTTTTTTTTCCGATTTTCTCAATATTCTAACGATTTTAATTAACTTGGCTGGATATAGTATAATAAATTAGTTAAAATAATTGATTATTTTCCACCTCAAAATAGAGTGAAGTCAATTTAAAATTTTAAGAATCCCATAGAAAAGATACAACTCGTTGCCATGATAACAAAATATAAATATTTTTAATTCCTATGTTTGACAATACCGAGATTTAATTGCCAATTTTAATTTAATTTAATTTTTTTTTAATAAATATGATAAATAAATGATTAATAAACACAAACGAAAAATCTCTAAAAAATAAAAGGCAATATAAACTTGTGTACCGGCGAAAAGTTCTATCTCAAATTTTATTAAATTTGATTTAAAAGAAGAAAAATTACATCGAAAATATAATATAATGCCCAAAATTCCTAAAGGCTTGGCCATAATAGCACCCCGCATTATCTAAATCAAATAGGACAATAGAAAATTATTTTTATGGTTAACACTTCGTCTAAATTGGGGATATTAATCATGTATGGGAAAAAATATAATATAATAATGATAAATTTCAAAAATTTGACATCTTATCCCTCTACTTACAAACATTACCCTTATTTAAGATACAGGTGTAATATTTGTCCTTTTATAAAATTATATCTAAGCTCATAATTTCTATTGGGAAAGGAATGTAAATTATTAATTTGTGTGAATGTATGTATGAGATGTGTTTGTATAAATGAATATGTAAAACTTAAATGATAGAACATAAAATCTATTACTAAATAATAGCCGTACGTTATTATATCTTCTTCCTCCTTACTAATTCAATGTTTAATGGGCGAAACGAAAAAAATAAAAAACTTATCTTTAAAGGATGGTTTCTCCCCCCCCCCCCCCCTCTTCTTCTAGGAATGGTTTATGAATTCACTAAGAGACGAGAAAATTGGAGTTACGTTTCGTATTTAAAACGAGAAGCAAAATTTCGAGATGAGACGAGAAAACGGCCACGAGAGTTTCGTTATCTATTTTGTTCATTTGTAATGAAAATATGAACTTCCCCTATATATATATGTATGTATATTCCATATATACGCGGTAAAGTAAAAAATAATATCTTTAAGATTTTTTTTGCAAGATGAGTTAGCGTTTGGTTGGGGACAATTCGCGCCCCCTGAACCAGGGACCATTGCCCTCAGCCTAAATGTAGAATGAAAAAATTGGTGATACCTCTATTTAGATATCTGGTGCTAATATTTTACCATAACGATAAAATAGGTCGACACAAAAAAACTGGTGTGAGAGCACATCACATTACTTTCTCTTGTCTAAGCAGGTAAGCTCTTTTACATTAGAATTTTTTATGGCTATTGCTAGCTCATGTCTCTTCTGTTTTTCATCCATGAAAACCGTCTTGAATGCACCACTTGTATCATCAGGACCCTCCCTGAATGGACTGTAGACCTATAAATGTTTAAGGCCCACCTATCGGGATCCCCGTTTATTACTTCACAAGCTGCTTTTCATATCGACTCATCGTAAATATTTTAAGTAATCTGAATGTAATAAATATTGTCTTTTATAAATATAATACATATAAATAAGGTAAAAAAGATACACCTCTAGCCATTCAAGAGAATATTTGAAGGACTCCCTCAGTATTTGAGTGTAGTTACCTTCAAACAAATTGAGGGTTCATTCCACATAAGAATGGCGATTTTCCTTATTAGAAATGAATTTTACTTTACTTTTTGGAGTGTTTAGTTTTTAGGGGAATTTTCTCTTGGCCTTGAGGAGGGACATCGCCTCCCCCCCCCTTCTGTGGGACCCTTCCTACATGTCTGGTCTGTTTCTTATTATTAACTGTTAGTATTTTAGCTAAGTATATCTCTTAGTTCTCTCCCTTCCCCCTCCATTGTCTACCCCTCCATCACTAGCGCCCTAGCTCCTGACCCTTTGCTCCGGACGTCCTCTCTCGGAATTGCCTACTAACATGGCTCGTCTAGCTTTGGATCCATGCTACTACTTTTTGAATATAAATCCACTTTGAAAGGTAATTATTTTATTTTTCTATTGATTATCCTTTATTCGAAAAGAAAATGGTTAGATTTTAATATCATCTTCATTAAATTCCCATTAATTTCACTAATTTTTTAAAGATTATTTTTTCCAATAATATAAACAATAATTAATTAATCGTTTTAATATATTAAATATCATTTAACTATTCGATAGAAAAATATTTACTAGTTTTACATTTTGACCCAATGCATGATCATTTTCAGAACTTAATGGCGATTATTATACAATGTAAATTCGAAATCTTAAACAAAGAAAAATTACCAATATGTTTCCTATCAAAAAAGTAATAATAAAACTATTATAGTATAATTTTTCTCAGATTTTACAAATTATTTTGATGATTTTCTTTAATCTTTTGATCTAAAAAGAGAGATTTTGACCCTTCAAGGATTCTCCTTTCATTTCAATTGTATTATGCTGACTGACCCTATCAATCCATTAACAATCTGGCCTTTTCTATTCGACCATTTAGTTGTATCTTAAACAGATAACTTCATTTTGTTATATATACATATTAGTGGCGTCTCGTGCCCTGATATCAAGAGAGTACTACAAATATTTTAGGATTTGAAAAAGGGAAAGGCGTGAAATTATCATGGAAGGGGGGGAGGGGTGTTATGAATAAAATGAAACATTTACTTATTAATTTTTTATTCTGGAGTTGAACATCATTTTATTTGTTTTTTTTTTCACTCAAAGTTAATTGAGAAAATTTTATTTTAAAAAAATATATTCCTCATTATCCCGACACATCATAAGTAATTTGAATGCAATAAATATTGTCTTTTATAAATATAATAAATATAAACAAAGTAAAAAAGATTCACCGAAAAGGTTAAAAAAAAAAGGAGATAGAGACTATTCATATTGTTCGACCTCCATCTGCTTGGAACAAGCCTGCTCTAGCGGTATTAATCTAATTATTGAACTCCGTTCTAGGGCTGCCTAGCCTGCAACCTTTGTCATGCAGAGAGAATAGCTTATGAATCTAAACGACTATGTCCTTATCGGAGCTGCTTGACTTGCAGCTCCAGGCTGGCTCCCTCAGTTTCTTTCGAGCGCTCTCGGGATAATATCAATTGCGGTTAAAATAACCTAAAGAAATGGCTTAATTCGATTTATTTTTAAAATAGATTTTCCAAATAATGAATAATTATTATATTATTGATATTTTCAATTACACCTAATTTTCATATTTTTTTCTGGGGGCTCAGCAACGTCGCAGCACCTATGCGCGAGCCGCCACTGATGCATATATTATATGAGACTTACAAGGGAATATATACCTATCGTTTTACATTTTAAAATTTTCCCACTTTACCTTAAGAGTCATTTTAGACGTCTATGCTTACTTGTTAATAATATCCTCTATGTCTTATTTATCTAATCCAAAAACATTAGAGATAGAAAAATGTGCCCCAAGAAGCGAAAAGTGTGGACACCCCTGTTTTAGGGCTAAAAATGGAGATTAGATTCACTCAATATTTCTATAAATGTCATCCCCAATTATTTAATAATGAATTCCGTTTCTAAATTTCAATTCTGACCTGAAAGCAGGCCTGTCCTCCATTTGAAGCTCACACATGAAAAATCAAAATATTTCTCTATCTTTATCTATCTCACCTAAACTGAACAAAGTGAAATTTTATATCAAAGATCTCGGTAATTTGTTGTTTTTTAAATTTCATCAAAATCTTTCTGAATGGTAGGAAAAGCTCTAGGTATTCTAAAAATTCACTTGAATATGAGAAGAAAAGGATAAATTAAGAAAGTAACTTTTGACCTTCATAATAGGATTTTGCTCAAGTAATTTATTTTTCATTTTCATATAAAAAAATTTGAATTTCATCTTTTTTTGAAATGAAATGGGTCATTGAAAAGTATTGAATATTAAGTTCTTAATATTTTTTTGATTTTTTTATTGTTTTTCTTTCTCCGGCGACCATTCATCCTTGCGACTCGATAAGCAAGCACGAAAAATGTATATTACTACTTCGTATATATACAGTGGAAAATTTTACTAATTAAATATAGAATCGTTTGTCTGATTGACCCCTGGCTTCTTTTATTTCTCATCGACGTTAGTGGCTGCATGCTTGAAAGCTTTATAAGTATTTAAATATCTCTGGAAACTAAAATGAGCTAAGGGAAATTTGTATTATGTACTTGGTCATGCCATATTTAATTTTCACATATTTTTCTAGGAAATTTTTTTTTATTTTTAAAATTCCTTGGCTAATTTATTGAACCCAACCTATTTCAATTGAAACCATTTTGGTTTGCGAAGCTATCTTTAAACCCGCGCCCTAAATGAAAAAAGTAAGAATGAAAGGTAGTTGAGCTATCCACATATGCAAGGTGAAAGAGAATTAACTAGTTGGGACTAGGATTAGGGAGGTTCCCGAGGGATAGGGATGGATGCTGACTGGAGTGATTGACTGGGTTTTCCCATTGATAAAATACACGTGGAGGGCGCCAGCTGATCTCTTCGAAGGGTGAAGGGTTGTGACGCACTTTGAGCAGGGCGCTTGTGCGTCGGCTCTTGAGTATTGAACGGAGAATTTGCTATTCGCTTTAGCGTCCTGCCTGGTTTTTGTGTCCATCAGCCAACGCAGACAGTCCTTTTCCTCTTCTCAACCAAGAAGGGTGAATTCGATCATCACCATCATCGTCGTGGTCATCTTCAATCCTCTCGTCGTTTTTTTAACGTTGAATAACACTTGCCTGGAATAAATCCAGCATTATTCTGTTTGGGCTGGCGATGGCCGCCAAGCTGGACCAGCTGGATGATGGGCCCAAAATCCAAGCCGTCGAATCGGGTAAGTTCTTCTTAAAGACTGCCAAAAAAGCGAAGCATGAATTTAGAAAACTCGAGAGAAATTTTAAGCCTCGGCTTTTCTCTGCTCATTCATCACTTGTTCAGCGAAACAAAAGAAAAAAATTAATTATTTGCCCTACCTTCCCTTTTCTTTTTCTCTCTCATTTTTTTAACCGAACAATAAATTATGTCAATTATAACATGGCGGCATGAATGATTCATTCATTCACATGAAAAGGATTTTTATGTTTAAAATTACTACTGAATAAACTAAAAAAGTAAAAACTATAATCATTGATATTCTTTAATGATATGTAAATATCAGGAATATTACAGGAAAAGGAAAATTTTATTATTGTTTTCCTTTTAAAAGTAAGTTTATTTATAAACAATTAATAAGTCTTAAATACTCCTCTGACCTTATTTAAAAAAAAAATTTTAAATTTCAAAATATTCCAAATTAAAGTTTTCCATTTCATTTCTCATTTTAACTTTTCATTTTTTTTCCAAAGAAATTTCATAAACAAATTTTCCCATAAATCCTGAGTAATTATGAAATTCTGTTTCCAAATGAATAATTCATTATTGACGCGATATTCTGTCATTTTTTAACCTCAATATTTTGGATTTTGAAAATAATAAAATATTTTACTTCAATCTTTTCTTCTAATTTTCTCTTAATTAATGGAATTTAATGAATGATTTTTATATAATTATATATAAAATTATTTATATAATATATGTATAATTATATATAAATAATATAATTTACAGATCTTTTAGAACTAAACAAAACTATTAAATAAGGTTACATAAAATTTACCAGTTAGGAAATTTTCTATTTCAAGCAACTTCCCAATTATTTATTAAACTTTTTGTTGCATTTAATATATATATTTTAATTAAAATTTCTCTCCAAAAATTATTTGACATTATTTTAAAATTGCATTTTTATTTATTTACAAAATAATATTTGTTTATATTTTAAGATGATTTTTCATTATATTTCTTTTTGGAAAGGAAATAGGAAAAAAGTTGGGGCCCCAAAATATTTTGGGATAGGTTTGGCAAATTTTATACAGAAGAGTATAAATAAATTTATTCAAGGACGTCTTTTCAATTCATTTTTGAAAGTGCAAATAGTACATGCAGGGTAGAGGGAGGCAAACACTCTCCTACATCCCCAAATGTGATCTATATATTTCAAAAGAATACTTTCAGGGCTTTGAAGAGGTCTTCGCATCGTCCTGCGTCTCTCCCAAATGATCCCACCAATTTTAATTTTCCTCATTTTTTAAATTGCTTTCCTATTAAGTTAATAATATTATAATATATATGAAAATTATTATTTAATTATTATCATTATTATTATTAATTATTATATTAAATTACTTCTATCACCAATTAAAATTAATGTATAAATACCAATCCAATATACAGTATGGCCCAAAATTCAGTTTATTTATTTGCATTTAAAATAAAAAATAGCAGATATGTGAAAAATCATGTAAAATATAATATAAAAATATAAACAAACATTAGCGATAATTCTCAAAATGACTACCCTTGTGATCGATACCATTTAAAATTTAGACGTAAACTTGACCGGGAGATATTCAATTCTAGGGATGTTTTTCTTTGCCCTTGACGAGGGTTTTCTACAAAACTTTGTGCTACTGCTTGCAATTATGTTGTGTCTGTGCGGTTCTGGTGTTACCAAACTTCCGTACATTTCAAGCACTTTTTGTCTCGACATAATTTTTACTTTGTTTCCAAAGATTCTGAAATCTAAAACAACTAACTTGTGCATAATTCTTATCAGCTATCCACCATCATTTCAACAAAAACACACGCTATTCCTTAATAAACATTTTGCAATAGGGAATGTTTACAATTATACATAATATAATTGTATAATACAATAATATAATTAATTGACTATTGACTATGATTTAACAGAGTAACTACCACCCCATCTAGATCTAAACTATCTATATTATATAAAAATTTAAAATACCGGGATATTGAAACATTGTAGCAAATTTGTATTGGTAAATTGATTTTTAGGCTACCCTGTATATATATCTTTTTAGTAAGAATTAATAAATTTAAAAAAAATTAAGTATTTCCACTAATTGGTTAGTGAACAAGATTAAACAACAGGCGTATTTAATCTAAATAAATTTTTTTGTGAAAATTCTTCTTTTGGAACTAAAAAATTTATTTGATAATTAATTAATTTAATCATCAAATAAATTCCCATTTACAAAAGATATCTTGAATAAAATTTTCTCCTTTAATTTGGGATAAATTACACTTTTTACATAGAATTTCTTTTAAAATTTAATATTCTTTTATCTGAAAAAAATATATATAGCTACCTCTTTTACATGATTTGTTTTAATGTTATTATATTAATGAGTGCCCATAAAATGTTTTAAAGGGAAGCAAACAAATTTATTTAATATATTTTACAATAATAATCATAATGAAAATGAAAAGGTTTGTGATCAGGACTCCTTTCAGATATTTTGCAAGAGAGAGGAGAGAAGGATTAAGCGATTTTTTGATTTCTTAATCAATTCTCATTAATTCTTCTGCAAAAAAACTCTTCAATCATCATCAACAAATTGTTTAATTTTTTTCTTACTCTATTATTATAAATTTTTTCATCTACAGAGATTCTAGAAGTACAGTTGGCCCACCCCTTGATGATGGTGCCCATGATTGTATTTTATATAGCAATTTTTTTTGACTGGTCATGATCATGACTGGCCATTCCTCCACCCCTTAATCTATTTTTATTAAAAATAGATGCCATGACTCCCTATATACGACGGCGGTCTGAAAAGTGAGATAACTAACATAGAAGAAGACTGTTTTTTCGAGTATTTTAACTTTACTTTTAGACATAGTTTCCTTTTAGCTCGATACACTTATTCCAACGATATTCAAGTCGCTTGCTTAATCCCATCACTATAATACGATGAATCAAATACATCAAAATAATCGTTTGTTTCTGCAATCACTTCTTCATTTAATGAAAATCTTTTACCACCAAGCCAATTTTTCATGTTCGGAA
>JAAAKE020026615.1:0-10128 GCA_010014785.2 Anisolabis maritima | reverse complement strand
GAAACGTCGAGTTAATCTCAACAATCAACGCGGACCAACCCGGGAAAACATTATTCCATATATATATATATATATATTTATTTATAAATTAATGAATGAAAGACCATCTTTAGAAAAAATAAAAATAGGACGAAGTAATTATGTGCTGGATTACTGCATCGCGGAATTCCAGCAAGGTATAGTTACCTTACCCCTCTTAAGGCAGGTAAAGGAGAGGAGGGGAAATTATGATTGGTTTGAATGTATCTTCTGACTTTCGCAGCTTCAAAGTTAGGATTTCTGAAATTCCCAAACCGGGCAGACTTTAATATCAATAATTAAAATAAGATAAACATAATAGGGCTCTAACTTTTTTAAATTGGGATAATAAAAGTTTTATTTTTTGATTTTATCTTTGTTAGTTTTTTTTTTTTCTTACGAGCCTGATCTATCTGATTCTTGTTTAATCAAATCAAATATCTGAACAAAATATTTATTGGCACTTTTCATTTTTTATTTTCTACTTTATTGATTTCCAGATCGAATCCATTAGAGATAATTGATACTATCAGAGAGAGAGAGAGAGAGAGAGAGAGAGAGAAAGAGAGATGTTATTATTGAAAAAGTAATTTGTTATTTTAAACAAAAAAATTTCGCATTTTTGAGATGTGAACAATAAAATAAAAAAAATAAATCAACAACATGTTACCTTTTTATATTGATATTTTATTTTTATAGCTGATGCTGTTTACAGTTTTTGCTGAACGCAAATATCTCTATGAATTTAAATATAAGGAAAGATGAGGCCTGCCGGGGAATGGCAATATTTGGATTTTGGAAACCTTGGAGATAATGAATTAAATTAAGAGAGTAAAAAAAATGCAGAGATCGTGTCTCCACTATTCCAATAGCGTGTCAACCAACGATGTCATTTTGACTAAATTTATATAGAGTGCCGAAGAGAGATGTAAATAAATTATTTGTACTACAAACTAAATAAGAGCAATGAAATAATTTCTTCTCGGGCTAGTTAATAAAGTTTATTTCCTTCATTAAAGGGCTGCAAAGAATTTGGTTTTTGATAATACAATGGTGCCTCACAATTCGATACTATGTTATTGATAAACCAGCCTCAAATTGGTGGAATTGTGAGGTATTGTAGTAGATATAGTAGATAGTACTTACAGGAAAAGGAGATGTACTCTGCTATTCATCTTATAGATAAAGAGGGTCGATGTACGTATTTACCTGAAAACAATTAAATAAAATCATTAAAATATTGATATGTTGTTGGAAGTTGAAGAATAGGTTTAGAATTGGTAACATTCCTTTTTTTCTCACCCTATACTCGTATATTTAGTTCACTGATGTTATAGAGTATATTATTAAAAGAATGTGCAGAATATTAAATTATTAAAGGATGGACAAAAAATAATTTATATGGATAGGATGGAGATGCGGGATTATCCCTTGGGAAGTCACGTCCCTGAACGTGCATAGATGGAGTCAGAATTTACTTAACAATACAATCAAAGAATTTGTAATAAAAAATTTCTATCTTTTTATCTTTTGAAAATCAATGAAAAAAGACGTAAATTAATGGAATATTAATAGTTTATTTCGCTGATCGCGAATGACAAATTGAAACAAGTTGCAATCGTATGCATTCGTTCGTTGGTTGTTGTTGTTGTTGCAGGTGCAGTTGAGAGGTGGGGGAAAATGCAAATGAATCGAGTGCGTGGCTAAAACACGTCGACGTTTAATGAAATTAAATGGAAATATATTTATTTCCTCGGTGAGGTGAATTGCAATTTTGGAACAGACATTTTCTCTCGCTTTTTTTAAACTCTATTATAATTATCGACAAGTCATAATGGAATTTATCTTTAGCCATGTGATCGAAGAGTTACAAGAGTTGAAGAACTAGATTTCGGATCTTAGAAAGGTCACAAAAAATTATTTCAAACAATAAGTGTAAAAGCAGATAGTTGGATAATAAAATAATATATATGGTAAATAAAGAGAGGAACAAGATAATGCAATCGCACATTCAATAGATTCTAATGAACAACGAATTTATTTATATGTGGAGAGTTTTGGAGAATTTCCTTCTACTATTCTTCTTTAATTAGATATGAGCTGTGATCACAGCTTAATAATTAGAATGGGGTTTATAAATAATTTATTCTGTAAACAATGCGTTCTAAATGACCAATTCATTAATTGGTTTTTCGAATAAGTGCTCTAGAGCGCATAATCCTTACAATCAGCTCTCCTAATCTTTTTCATTAACAAAACTCAACAAAAGTCAACTTCTAGAAGAATCTTTAGCAATTTAGGAGGCTATCCTTATTGAGCACCAAACAATTTGGAGGGATGAGGGTTAATACATTAAAAAATCATCTAAAAGTGAATTTTTGAATTTTAATAAAAATCTTTAGAGCAAATTTTGAGAAAATCAAAAAAAATGAATACTCTTTTGCCCTATTTTATTAAAAAGCTTCGAGTTGAATGCGACGAGGGTGTCTAAGTTAAATATAAAATTTCTGCCTCGTATGTTTTATTGTTTTGAGAAATCTTGTTCATAGACACTCAATCACAAAGACAGACCATTTTTTTAGGCTCAGAGTTAAAATCTCAACGCATATTTTTTTTAGATCGCAAACTTCTTAATATATATTTTACATATAGGTTCGAGAAAGTAAAAGTGATTAGTAATTTGGAAATTGTCAATATCTCTAGTTTTATATACAATATAATTATATAGGTCTATGTGTTTAGTATTTGTAAATATCATAGGACTGAAATTCGACATAACATTTTCAATAAAATTACATTATTATATCCAATCCTTTCTTTAATTTATATTTACTATAGTTCCTTATTAAGTTCTCAGAACTCACTGAATTAAAAGCTAGTAAAAGTAAATTGTTTTTCGGAATTCTTAGCCCCCTTTGAGAACCACTAATCTAAAGTGCTTTAAGTTAATTTTATAAATCCAAAATCAAATTAAGACAAATTAGATAGAAAATATTAATAACAAAGGCAATTAGTCAGCAACAATTTCTGGAAACTAAACACTCTCTCTATTTTCTTAAGTTAATTTTAATCTTACTAAGATAATTGAGATGACGCCTTCCGGGAATTAAAGTAAGGAGAATTAACAATGTTTCCCTGAACAAATAGCTAAATATCTTATTAAAAAATTTAATACTTTCAATAGTTTATTTAATTAATTTTCATCGTAAAGATTAGACAATTTTTGGAATAAACCAACGCAATTATATCTAGCCTATTTTACTGAGTATAAGCGAATAAAATGAAAAAATAATAATAACTTCGAACAAGAATGACAATACCATTTCCATCTCAAAGACCTTGGCTATCCCAATGGATAGAATGTAGAACTATTTGTCGTACTTAATATTTAAAATTGTTAAAATGTATGAACAAGTCTAAGAACCAAGTATTAATTAAATACTTAATAAGGTGGTTAATTTGATTTCATAACAAATCCAATCTCTAA
The DNA here is from genome assembly GCA_010014785.2 of Anisolabis maritima. Taxonomy (NCBI): domain Eukaryota; kingdom Metazoa; phylum Arthropoda; class Insecta; order Dermaptera; family Anisolabididae; genus Anisolabis; species Anisolabis maritima. The sequence continues at coordinate 6,623 of JAAAKE020026615.1, read as the reverse complement.
TATATTTTCTTCTGATTTCTTTTGTAAATTCTCCATTAAACACAAAATTGAAGGTCAAATTGGTAAGCTGAGGCAGGTTTCATCTGTTTTAGGGTGTTCAAGCCCACGAGTATCCCTTGTTAATCAATATCGATATTAATATTATAGAATAATATTTATAGAAATTATTATATTAAAGTCTTTCTCTTCCATTTTAGCTAGCTATTTAATTTCAAACGTGATTCTATTTATAAACTTATTTTGAAGTAAATATTCATTTAATTTCCATTATATGAGCAATTAATTTAATTTTACTAATAGTCGGAGTTTCAAGAGAAAAAAGCTCTCCTTCCAAAATCTGATGATGATGATGATGATGATGATGATGATAGTATGTAATCATAAAATTTTTCTTTCGTTTTCATAGAAAAATAATATATCAACTATTATAAAACATCCTTTAAGGGCCAATGTGTCTGGTAAAGGATATGTCTGTATTAGTCATATTTCAATGCCTCGGAATATTTGACAGAGCCTAACCTCCAGTCAAGGAGGTCAAGAAACCTGCTGATTGGCTCTCTTCAATAATGGTACAAAACCGCTTCATTTTAAATCATTTATTTAAGTATTTTTTATGGGACATTTTTCTGAATTTTAAATTTCTCAAGCCAACCATGTTTTAGTTCACAAAATCAGTGAACTATGTATGATTTATATGTAATTATTCCTAATATAATTGAATATTATTTTAAGGAAGGGATAGATTTATTTTAAAAAAATTAAAAGCTTTTAAATTTAGGGTATATTTCCAGAGCTGAGCAATTCTCTGACTTATGAGGAACTAGTTCTTAGTAACAAATTCCTGCCAAAGAAAGGAACTCGCAACTTGACCGCCTTTAGCAAGCGGCCCTGTTAAAACTTTACCAATTAATATGGTTAGCCCGGCGCATTGGTCATTCAATTTTGTAATAATTAAAAGAAAAAGAAAATTTTGTATTTTAATTTAGTTAGCTAGCTAGAGCTTCAAAATAGGAGGAGGAGTTTGACATAGAAAATCAAGTAACTTTACGGGATACCGATAGATTACGGTCAGAGATCGGCTTAGTTTGAAGTGTGGTGAACGAAACCACCTCGGGTAAATATACGGTAATCCCAATAAGTAGACCTATACGGTCCAAATAAAATGAAAAAAAAATAAATAAAATAAAAATTAGAGGGTCCATCGACTTCCAAAAAAAAAATAAATCCTCCTCCTGAACTCTCCAGAAATGAAAACTGCCACACTTCCCTACTAAACTAAATTTCTAGGAAAAATAAAATGAAAAATGTTCAAGCTTCCGAAAGACATTCCAAGCAAATGATAACAAATAGATCATATTTACTTTTATCTGTATTTGTAAACATATCTACTCAAGTGGATGTCAAAATAGATGGATCTCTTTTTTTCCTCTTAAGGATATCAAATGAGCTTAAAGTAAAATTTTTCAATAAGAAAAAAAAAGAGTGAGAGAGAAGTTAGAAAGAGTAACATCGCATTTCACTTTTTTTTCTTCTTTTATCTCTTTCTTGAACTCAATAATTTATTCCTCCATCAAAGGATCAAATACAAAAAGTTTTGAATAAAGTCCCAAGCCGAGACTAAACAGGAGGAGGCCTTTCGAGAAAAAGCAATTTGACTCTCTCCCATTTCTATTATATTTTGAAAAGCTTTCTTTAAGTCTAATCTAATAATATTTACATACTTTTGTAGAATGGAGAAGAAGAAAGGAGAGAATAAAAAGCGGAGGTTTGTATAGCCGATAGAATATTAAATCAAAATATGGACATTTTCCTTGTAAGATTTATGAAACAATTTTATATTATACCTTGTATAAAAGTTGTTTTAAAATTTTAGTACTTATTGAACAACAATGATTGTTATACTCTATGGACGAATCGGGCCCAAATAGTTTTTTTTTAAAAAAGTTAATTTCTAAAAACTATTAAAATGTTGTAACAGTGGAATAAGAGGCGTTTTTCTAATTATAGTAAATGTAAGTAGCTTAAACGTATAGCACATTGGTAGATTTATTTCGAAGGAGGCCTTCCTACTGTCTAAATTCCTATTCATTATATTCATTTTCGTATTAATTTTTTTTTTTTTTTTTTCAAAATACTAATCAAAGACAGTGAAGAAAAAAAATTAGAATTTTTTTTTAGATCATACTAATACATAATATTATTATATTTTGTTACTCTAATATCAAATGCTTTGGAATGTTTGACAGAGCCTAGCCTCCAGCAAATCAAAAAAGATTTAAGAAAATCAAGTCTCCGTTGAGCTGATTGGCTATCCTCAATGACGTCCTAAAACCGTATAAAAGTTTATATTTTTTGAACTCCGTTTGTAGAGGATAAAATTGGGATTTGGACGTCACGAAAAAGTGCTGCCGTTAGAGATCGACGAAATGAGTTAAAAGAAAATGGGGAAAAATTATATAAGCCATTATTATCAATAGGTAAATAAGAAAGCGGTAGCAATATGATGGAGCGAGTGAACAAAGTTTATGGGTATTTTTAGAAATTGATGGACACTTTCTTAATGAATAATAAATTATAGATATGTATCATATATAAGACTAAGAAACTTTGTTTAAAAACATAATTAATATTTATTAACTCACCCACCTGAAAAAATACTCCCTTAATGAGTTCTTAATAGCTTCATATGAATATTGCATTGTTGGAGAATTAATTTATTCGTTGGTGTGTTTAATAAGAGTATCAATTTTCGTTGAGATAGGTCTATATACATATTTATATATCTGTTAGAGATCGATTCCCAACAGGAAGTTGTTCTTTCACTCTTTTCGCAGAGTTTCTCTTCCCTCCACCCTCTCGCCTTCCGAGGATCGGATTCCGACGTTGTCGACGTCATCAACCCTTCTCCCTTCCTTCCAGTCCTCTCCTAGAGATCGTTTGGCCCTAGACCAAACCTTTCGTGCCCTTTATTTTTCTCTCCCTCCCTATCTCTCATTCCAGCTTCATGAGAACTGACACCTTTTACATCTTCCTAAATAATTTATTGAAAAATAGATTAAAATGTATTCCATACTAAGAAAAAAAAATCAAAGATTTTTCTTTTAGTTTAAAATTTTTTCTAAATATTTAATAATACATTTTTCTTTTAAGGATTAAATAAATAAAATATTGTTATTGTGCGCAATGTTTAATCATGTATTTATCTTTTTCTTTCGTTGAACATGTTATTTGTTAATGAGCATACATTTCTATTTTTTTTTTTTTTTTTTTTTTATTTGTTTTGTTAATTGTTAGTTGTTTTGTGTTTGGACCTAGCCACCGAGGGTACTAAGCAAGTCATAAATAAATAAATATAGGTCTATATAAATAAATAAAATGTATTTATTTATTTATTAAAGAAAACTTTATTTTTAAAGTACTTCATCTAAAAAGGTAATGAGGTAAAGAAATTCTAATGAAAAATTGTAGATGAAAATGTTGCAAGAAAAAACAAAAAACGCGCTATTCTTATAGAACGAGCTTTCCACCACCAGGATCGGCACATCCTTTTATACAAAGTAGACAGCTATCTAGGGCGCAAGCAATTGAAGTGGCGTAAAACTATGCTATGCTTTCTTCAAACTTTACTAAAATATTAAAATTAAAGAGTGATAATAAAGTAGCAATATTATTAATAAATTATGCCAAAATAATGTGACGTGGAGTTTAACTCTAGCCCCGTCCCTTGGCGCAGAGGTAGAGTTCTCGCTTCACGTACCTAAGGTCAGTAGTTCGCCTCCCGTTCTGAGCAACAAAAATGTATTTATATTATATTGGTTACTAATTAATATAAATAAATAAGGACGGAGTCTAAAAGCCTTCATATACAGAAAAGACAAAAAAAAAAGGCGAAAATAGCAGCCAGACGAATAAAGAAATTAAACAAAATATTTATTTATTTTTTATTATTACTTGCCAGAGACCTATTGCCCTCTTCATCACAACAATAATATAATACACAACGCCAAGTTTATAATTCATAAATATTGTAATAACGTGACTTATTCCAGGTATACATTTTTTGTTTCTAATATGGCTTTCTAATTTATTTATTAAATAAAAATTTTGTTTAATTTTTATTCATTATTTTATCGATTATTTTCTTCCTGAGCGTCAAAATAATTTTTATTTTTTATATTAAAAAAAAAATTTCATTTTCAACTTGTGAAATAATTTTAAATTTTGCTTCGGGCGAGAAATTACCGGGGCCGGCAAAGTTCACCACTACTCCTTGGATTCCTCATCTTTTCACTCCCTCACATATGAGTGAAAAATATATTAAGTTAAAAGAAATATTTTATTTTGATTATTATATAGCAAAAACAAAAAACTCTATAGATACAAAAAAAATTACAGCATTTAAATAAACAAGACATGATAGAAATTCAACTATTACGTATATATAATTATAGCTAAAATATTAGATAATTTAATATTGAGAAATATTTAAAAATTAAATTCCGTTGGTTTATTTTGCTTAATAAAATAATTCTAGACGCTGTTCGTGGAAAAGTATCAAGAATCTTATAGGTCTATATATTAATATAAAATACCAACAATGTATAAAGAAAAAACCTGGTGTGACTAAATTAGATCACACAACTTTCCCTTAGGTAAAAGAAATTAATGTGCTGTCACACCATATTTTTTCTTTCCGATTGCATATCAGCACCAAAGCGATCAATTTTTTATTTTGAGAAAATCGTAAAAAAAAAAATTAAAAACGGAGAATAAAGTGGGCCCAAACAATTTTGGAAGGGATAAAGTTAAATATACTTTAAAGATCAACTAAAAAATAATTGATTTATGAATTTTAAACAAAATTGTTAGAGCTGATTTTGAGAAAATAAAAATAAAAAATAAAAAAAATATATGAGTAAATTACTAATACTTTTTGTCATATTTTATTAAAAAGACTCTGTTGTGTACCTAGCTTATATATAAAATTTGACATTCGAACGTTTTTTCTTGTATAATCTTTTTTGGTTTTTCTTTTATTGTTATAAATAAATTAAAAGTTTTGCCATTTTCGACTTATGGGAGGGGCCCTGACCCCTTAACCACATGATTATTTTCATATTTAAGAGGATTATTGATCATCTTGTTAGTTGAAATTTGAACCTCTTCTTTTTTTTTTTTTTAATGGAATAAAAATTCCTCTTAAATTAAATTATCCTAAAAAAAAAATTGAAATCTAAAAAAAAAAAAGGTAATTTGACTAAAGTTGTCACAATTTTTCATTATTTATTACACCGCAAGAATCTCTTCTTTCAGATTTTTTTTTAACTTTGATTTCCCATTGGAAAAAGAAATAATGATTGATTGAATTATGGATCTAATCAAGAAAAAAGAGGATCCTTTTTCAAATTGAAATTGTACCCTTTTAACTTAAAGAGAGGAAGGGGAATAAAAGAACGAGAGGTGAATTTTTAATATGACCGAATTGAATCATCGTATCTAAATTGGAATATCAATTTTAATGATGTTATTTTTTTCTTGTTTTTTTTTTTCTTTCTTTAAATCATTCCTTTGGAAATACAAGGAGAAAATTAAAAATCTTTGGATTTATGTTGATGAAAATTATATATTAAAATTTATTTTCTTTTTTTGAAAAAATTCTCTCCCAAGGGCTCCAAATTTTGTTAGTTAAATCGGTTATTTCATGATTAGGTAACTCTCTAATTGCTAGTTTACCAAGAGAGAAAAAAATAAGGCGCATGTATCATCGGCTTTATAATGCTCTAATTATTTATATATTTTTAAAGTCTTTTTGGCATCTGAGACCATATAGACTTGATACACTTTTATTTTAATTATGATACATATAATCCAGGCATTGTTTATCCAATTGATTTAAATAAATTTTGATCCTGCCTGGGATCCGAATCCACACGCCTTGGGTTTGAAGGTTATCAATATTTCTAACTTCTCAACCCCCCCCCCCCCCCCCCGGTTGGGGGATTATTTACATAACAGGTTCATAAATAATTTATAGTGTTAATTTTTTATTTGTGTTTTTTAATTCATACTTAGGAGTAATTAATGTGAATTTAAAGCGGTTTTTAACAATCGCTCTAAGTGTTATATTCACCAATGCTCACTTTACGTCATATCTATGTGATTTGGAAAGCATGGGCTTAAATTGCATTTTAAGGGTTTGGTCAGCTCCAACTTTTGGCAAATTGATTTAAAATATTTAAAATATTGCTAAATAATGTTGATAACTTCACGGACAAAGAGCCTCGTGAAAGTGGAACAACTTTAAACATAGCCCTCCACTAAAATCTTCTCAATAAGCTCTCTGGCCGTTAGCTGTAATAGATGCTAACTATATGCCATCTGCCTTTTACGTATTTATATGTGATGTTAACTCGTTAAAAATTGAATAGTTCACGTTTTTATTTCATGGGGTCATTCAGAAATTCTTCCTATATAAAATTAATTTGTTAGGTGAGAAATTAATTCTATTTTTTTAAATAATAAGAACTCCGATTAAATACCCCCCCCCCCCCCCCCGCCCCCGCGGCACTCAAAAATACAATAATACAAATAATAAAACATACAAAAAAAAGAAAAGTGCTGGT
>JAAAKE020026593.1:0-10129 GCA_010014785.2 Anisolabis maritima | reverse complement strand
TTCAATCCCTTAATACACAAGGCTACATCTGACTCTAAAATAACTATATCCTCCATCTGACTATCACTAGGACACCCGTCACCAAATAACTATATCCTCCATCTGACTATTACTAGGACACCCCTCACCAAAAGCTTTTATTTAAATTTTCCAAATATCCAGAATATATCTCCCCCCATTCAGGTATAACTTACCAAGACAATTTTTTTTAAACATTGAAAATAACTTATTTAAAGAGGTGAGGCTTGATAAACCATCATATTATAGATTGGATATTTAATGAGTTTTGTCTCATCAAAAATTCCGTCATTACCCTATCTATGTGTATAATAGCGAATTAACTTAAGTTAATGAATTTTGCCAGAATGGTAACGACAAAACTTTGTGGAGATTCTGAAAAAATCTGCTAATTTTAATATTTACTTTTAGCTCGAATTGGTGGAGGAGGACTCATTGCCGATGTTCAAGCAGTTGCATCCAAAGTTGCTCAAATGAAATCGCAACAACAAACTGAAGAAGAGATTCTGGCCGAACCTCCTGAGGAATTTCTTGATCCTATCATGTTGACTCTTATGACGGATCCTGTAATTCTTCCAAGCAGTCGTGCTACAGTCGATCGTTCTACAATTGCAAGGTATTTATTTATTTTCATTGAAAAAACACAACATTCTCTTACCGACTAAATTCTCCAAATAAATGAGATTCATATTTTACTTACTCTTGTTTAGAATTAAGGTCCACTATAGGGTGAAGAAAGCTTATTTATTTACCTATATTAGTATTTTAATAGATATCAGAATTGACTTTATTATCCGAAGGCAGACTCTTAGAATGTATTTAAAAAAATAAAAATGGCTGTAAGCCTATCTCTCTCCATTTGCAATTGATTTGCAAAAAATTTTGATTATTTTGTATACATATAAATATTACTCATTAAAATAAATATTTTCGAAATAAAGATTTTTTAATCATATGACATAGCAAAATTTTCATTATTAAATAGATAAATTTAAAATTGATTAGTAAATCATTTACCTAGAATCTATCAAATAATTGTTAAATCCTTTTTAGACATTTATTGAGTGATCAAACGGATCCATTTAATCGATCACCTCTCACTATGGATCTTGTGAAACCTAATGATGAACTTCGAGCACAAATTGAGGGATGGATAAAAGAAAAAAAACAACAACGAGGTCATTCAAGTGGTAGCGGAGGGAGTGGTTCCGGAACATCAGCTTAAAAGACATTTCTTGGTTTTTTTCCTCTTTTTACCTATTAAAACAGGCCCTTTTCTATATATTCTATAGGAACTTTATTCTTTGTTTTCTTTTTCTCAGCTACCGTCACAAAATGAGAGTCGTCCAGAATAGCCGAATCATATTATTATGGCTTGCCGGGAATCTTTATAAATTAAAACAGCATCTTTTTACAAATAATTAATTAATAATAGTTTAAACAAATTAATCTTCCAACATTTCATGAATTATTTTAAATGCCTATTAATCTTAAATAACTCGGCAACATTTTACAATTTGAAAATTAAAGAAGAGATTTTAAAATTATTTCTCTTCAAATGAAAAGACTCTCTTTAATATGTTGGCTAAAATCTGTGAAAATAATATTCTTTAAAATAAATCGATTTTTTATTCTGGGAATGTGGATCAATTACGAATAATTCCACTTAATTCATTTTCTACTGCCTTGTGATGGAGCGGCTCACATTAGATTGTATAGAATTTATTATCAATTAATTCACTTATGTCTACCTTGTAGATTAATTAAAAAGCATTTGAAAAAGATTTTATTCCAAATGTATAAAATAACTGAATCATTATATATATTATATATATATATTTAATGATTAACTGTTTTCATTGAAATTGATAATAATAATTTCGATTTTGATTGGTTTTGATTTATTTATCTAAAATATACAAATTAGGAAAATCAAAATTTATTAAAAAATTTAAAGGACCATTTTTTTTTTTTTTTTTTTTTTTTTTTAAATTTTCTATATAAAATAACAAAATACAAATGAAAATATCTTTCTTATTTATAAAACATTTTATATATTGTCATATAATTTCCAAGACCCTTTATACTACTTTGTAGTAATTCCATTAGTAATTAAAAAAGTAAAAGGAATCTTATTTTAAAGCTATTTATCCCAACCCTTATTTATATTCTTGATCAAGTAATTTGCACAGGTCACTTTACCTGCCTATGAGAAAATCGAAATAAAATTATTCTAAAAATCAATGTTTATAAAAATTACCAATATGAATCTTTCATTGGCTCATATTTATTAAATATATTATATATTAGGTCGTTTTTATACCTATCATTTATAATAAAACAATCTTTATTTTCCCTATATAAACTTTTATAATATTATAAAGAGAATTTTTTTTTTATTTTTTTATTATATTTAATATTTATTAAAAAAACAAATTTTTAAAAATTTATATATTTGATTTTTAATCCATTAAAAAAAAATATAAAAGATAGTAAAGATAATATATATATAACATAAATGCATATAATAAATTTAATAAAATCCTTAGGTTTTAAGGTCAGATAGCATCATATATAAACTAAGTAAAATAAGAGGTATTATTTGCTTTATTTATTATTTCTTTTCTTATTTTACATATATTTCTTTGAAGTAAGTGACCCTTGAATTTGGCAAACAATATCATTTATATTAATATACAAATTTTAGGCTTCTTTTCAGAAATCCTCTTAAGGAAAATTTCTCATTATTTTTTTATTATGAATTTCTGAAATAAATATTATTAAATCTCTAAAAGAAAATATTTTGAATAAATTGATAAATTGATAATTGGCATTGCTTGAGCAAAACACACCGATCTCGAATGAGTGGGAATTTACAAACCTAAAAGTACTTTTTTGAGCTATTTATCTTCAAAACTATTACTCACGTATTTGTTACGCGATCCCAAAAGGAGCTTCGGTCCATAAATTTAAGAAACAATAGATTCTTAATTGCATATTCCATTCTTTTTTTAAGTTGTCTAAAGAATTTCAAAATTTTATTATTTAATTTATTTGAATTTTTTATCATAATTTTATCTTAAAATGCAAAATAAATCAATAATCATTTCCCGTGTTGATTTAACAGTTTTTATCTTATATTATTTATATAAAATATTTATTTCCAAATGATTTTTTAATTCTTTCTAATTTCTTTATACTGATATTTAAAAGAGTATTTTATAATGAATTGACCTTAAAACATATGGAATTTATTTAACAAAAAATACAAATCAATTAATATGTTAAACATTTTTCATTTTATAAAGATTCTTCAAGAAAATGAAACCAAAAATAATAAATGTTTTTTTTTATTCATTTTCAATTTTCTTCAATCCTGTTCCCAGGTTCCCATCTCAGGGCCCTTTTGTTTCTTTTTTTTTATTTAAGATTGCAAGTCTTTTTTAACAGCTCAGGTTTTAATAATCAGACTTAATATATATAGGAAAGATTCATACCGATGGCTTCTGGCGGATGCTCAACCAACCCTCTTGTTTCTCGGTAGCCACCACCTATCCGAGATTCAACAGTACTGGCCTTGCTTATTGGCAATGATATGGATGGCTTTTGCTCTTCTCTGCGTTCCTATTACTTAACAGAGATGGATTTCCACTTGGTTGCCCAAGGAGGAGACATTAATATGAAATTAAATAATTTTTTGCAGCTGACTTCGAATTTAAAAGGCGTTGCAAATTTACCAATACACATTCTATTCGCATAATTACTCCCATATCTACCACCTCTCTATAGAAGACAAAAATCACTCTATCATTTCAAAAATGTGTTTATAATAAATAAATATATATATAATTAATACAAAAATTTTAATTAAATGTATATTCGAAGCCAAAAGGGATACAGTATAACCCTTAATTTTAGTCCATTGTTCAAGTGGTTGACCTCTGACTATGATATTAGATTCTTACCATCCTCCCAACTCCAACGAAATCTAGTACTGCCCCAAGGAGAAGGCAAAAGGGGCAATTATCCCGAACACACTTCCAGGCCCTTTGCTCTTAAAATGTTTATTAATTCAATTTCAAAAAAATTATAAATTCGATATTTTAACTATGACCATAAGAAAAATTAAGGATATAAATTTATTTAACTAATGAAAGTTTATCGAGAAGATCGTAAAAATATATTATTAATGTACTAGAAACAAATTTAATTGAGTAACCAGATGCAGTTTCTTAAAAGATTTCTTTTTCCAATAATTATAATTGGATAACTTATTTTTTGACTGATTACTATAGTTTTCTTACCTAATAATAATTTATTAAAAAGAAATTTAAACAAGCAAAAAATGAAAAATATTTTATATTTGGGAGGGGAGGTGGATTTTGTTTTTACCCCGGCACAAACGCTAGGGGCGGCGCTGTCATATTACTATTGGATAAAGCTTAGGGAGATCAGGGAATAAGTTCGCTGATCGAAAAGGGCGCCAGAAAAAAAAGGCTGCACAACTCTTAAAAGAACTTGGAGATATATAATATAAATTTCATAGGTATTTTAATTTGATTGTGACGTAAAAAATGATTTATCTTTAAATGATGGGCAGAATATCTAATCAATTAATTGATAATATGTGTCAACGTGGAAATGGCTAAAAGATAAACATAATGTTTATCTTTGAAAGTTTTCTCGGAGGACAAATAGACAAAAATCTTTTGCGTCGAGTTCTTTTTGATTGTGTTTTGTCCTCTTCAATAGCATTCCAGCTCTCCAGTGCTGCCATCTCGAAACCTTCCATGTGTACTCATACAGTAGTTGAGCGAGCACAATGGCGTCTGCAGTTACACAATTCCCTCCTCAAACTTATTCGTCTACTTTCTTTCTGAAGAATATTATTAAAGAGGTAAATATTCCACAAATAAATATACTCAATCTAAAAATTATTTTTCAAATCATTTCAGATGTACCTTTGTTATTAACCATATAATTAATACAATGTGTTTTGCTTTTGACAATAGTTTTTTGTGTACTAATACAATTTATTTTTATTTAAAGTTATTAAATATATTTTAACACTACTAAATCTGACCTAATTTTTTACTTATAATGAGTTTGAAGCAGGATCAAAGTGTATGACCGGTCTATCATTTTCTCCCAAGAGGCCATTACTCTGGGGAAAAAGCACGTGTATTTGACATTACGTCTATAAAAAATTCTTGATCTGTCATTAAATATGTATTTCATTCCCACATACATATGAGTGTATTTGCATTGAATGATGAAAATAAGTCTTTTTATAACTTATATTCTCATAGATGTCAAACAAATCAGCTGGTGTAAGAAACTGTTCCTTCATATTTTTATAGTTATAGGCAACCAATTTTGCTTTTGCGATCAAATAAAGATCATGGCCAAGAATCTCTTTTCTTTGATAAAAACTGTAAAATATTTCATTGCATTTTGTAAACATTATTATATAATTTATTTTTTATTTATTTTAAATAAAAAATAATCTATCTAGGTCTTATAGCTTTTTAACTTTCTAATATTTTCATTCATTAATAGTTCTTTCACTTTATAATCAAATCACATTATCATAAAATTAAGTTATTTTAAAATAAATATTTACATATTTTAAAATGAATTGTATTGTAAAATAACTTTTAGTTTAATTATGAATTCAGCTCTTTCAGTAAATCTTATAAATCAAAGAATGAAGTATTTACCTTTTAATATTAATATTTCGGAAATACAAATTCCATGTAGTTTTATTTTATTGGGGTAGGATAAATGGCTGCCAGGGGCAAATTATTTGTCTGGGAAACCTTAGATAAATAAGGTGTTTACTTTTGTAACTTTTTTATAACTATGATATTTACGATGTTTTACTGCATTTTTCTTAAAATGGAAAAAAATGCATTATATTGCATCAGGGTTAAACGAGTTCTTACCATTTCATTTGCTTAGATTAAAAAATCTCGTCATTTTAGAGAGGTTTTCTCTTTTTCATAAAATTTTATAGCTAAAATTTTTTCTCAATCTTATAAATTTTTATATAAAAGAATTTAGCCTAATACTTAATCTTATTCACAACTAACCATAATATTAATTGCTTTTTGTTGTTTTTAATTTAATCGAAATTCTATGTTTACTTTGTTTTATTATTTGATAACTTGCATTTATCATTTCCTAAATATCGCTTTTTGTTTGTTTGCCAATGCCGAAACTAGAAACCTGAAATGTTTGTGTTGATTATGCTAAGCACCTCGGCCCTTTGGTTCCTGATTGCTTTCAGGCCAAGTCTGCAGCACCTGCAGGCAACAGGCACAGCCCTTCAGGCAACAACCTCCTCGGGTGCTTCTTAGCCTCGGTAAGCTCACCTTTTCCATTCATATTAGCAATGTTTTTTCTAAAAAATCAGAATTTAAACAAATATATAAATATTCAAATTAATAAAAAGTATACACCCGAAATCTTTATAATCTAAAGCAAGGATGACAAATCGGATTTGATCATCTCAGTAAAATTTGATGCAATTTTTCTTTCCGTGTCATATACTACTTTAAGGAGGGGGGGGGGAGGGGCTTTGAATTATTTTTCTTCACCGCTTCACTTTATTTACCGCCAACCAAATTTTTTGGAGTTTCAGCTTTGTAAGAGAGATTTAATTTTTTTTTTTGAATTGAAAAACTTTAAAAGTTTTACATCAAAAAAATTGACCAAAATATTAGCCTGAACTGAAAAAACCTAAATAATATCTTTGAAGGCCAATTGACTAACCAAAATCAATTTATATATTCATCTCATATGATTTTTGATTGATATTCCCTCCCTTTCTTAATGCCTTTAAAATGTAACCAATAAAATTGTGTCCATCTGTGTTTAAATTCACTTAAGTTCTGCATAGTCTCAAACAATTGCAATCTGGACAAATGGGTCAAGAGAGACAGCCTCATTATTCTTTTTAAAACATTACCCAATTTTTTATCATTCGATATATTAACTAATCTATTGACTGTTTTGATATAAATAAAACCAAAGATTTTATTAGATATAGTTCCCATATTCTCTCTAGAGTTTCCTTAGTTTAGACCAAGCTAAAAAAGGGGCATTTACTGTTTTTTCACCAGCGGCATAATATAATATCTTTTAGAATTAAATAAATTCTTTAATTATTATAAAAAGTTATTCCATGAATAAATAACTTAATATAGAACAACAATCTTGATGATTTTGTAATGAATAGTTTGTAAATTTTAATTAATTTTATCATTTAAAATAAATACTTGTCACTGCATCAAAACAATACAAATACAAAATTATTCTTCAATTAATTCTAATTGTATTTAGAATGTATAATTTGTGAACACCTGCAAATTCAAGGTTAGGGTATTATGAAAATGTTTTTTTAAGATTAAAGAATTAACCTATTCAAATATCTCTGAAAAGTGAATTATTAACCTTGCATTTCTAAGGAAATTTAAATGGTTTATTTTTATTTTAGAAATGAATTATTTCAAGCGTGAAATTAACAAACGTAAAAAATAATTTGTTTTTTGAAAGAGAAAACAAGTTGATTAATGGGTATTAAAACATATTTATATTTTGTAATTATTCTTTTTGATTTAGGACTTACTAAGCGGTAAACAGGATCTCAACAGATGATTACCAGTATCTAATTTTTTTTTCAACATAGACGCTTTCATTATTTGATATCATTTAATTTAAATCTTTTTTCTTAAATTTCACTAAGGAAATTTATTCACTTTTTTATTGAGATTAGAGGATGTTGAATCAAAATACTTCCTTCAAATGGAGCTCACTTGTCAGACTTAGCTCCATTCCAACCTTTTACAAAACAAATTAAACATATTCCAAGTTAAAGACAACCATTTTGGAAAAAAAAATTTTATTTTTAAATATTTTGGCCCCCAAAAGTCTAAATATGGGGAAATTTTGAATTTAAGGTCTTAATAGAAACAATTGATTGGCATAAAAAGACCCGTCATTTTTAAGTTTTCAATAGTTTAGCCCCCAACAGCCCAAAAATGGTGAAATTTAGAATTTAAGGTCTTAAAAGCCGATAAGAATTTTATAAAATACTATTAAATTAAAAACACATATTAAATCATATTAATTTTTTAGTCTAATTTATAAAATTTTTATCAAAATTCTTTTGATATAATATGTGTTTTTAATTTAATAAAAGCCATAATAATATTAGGAAATTGATAGTGAAATAGATGATTATACGTTTAAAAAATATTTATATTGTTACCATGACAACCATTTCTATCTTTATTAAAAAAATTAGTACATGTCAAAGACTATATAAAAATTATTTATTTAGGGAAAGTGAAATCTTCAATAATTAATCGTTAATAAATCTTTTAAGCCGATTTTAAAAAATGGAAAAAACTTAAAAAAGTACACCACTAAACTATTCTTTGGCAGATTTTATTCAAAACCTTCATTTTGTATGCAATATAAGTACTTAGCTAGCTTAAATATCCAGCCTCGGCTGTTTTATAGTTTTGAGATTTATATTTTATTTGCAAACACACACACAGACAGACAGACAGACCATTTTGCGAGTTTTTAGTGGACCTCAAAACATGTATTTCCGTAATCACAAATAGTATTTGGAGAACGAGCGTCGCTCGGATTTTTTTGAATGGGCAAGAAGAGCAAATAATAGAGACTTTTTAAAACTAGGATATTTGCACTACATAATATCTACGATTTGGTCATTCGTAATTAAGGTCCATTAAACAGACACCCTATATATACTATATAGATATAGATTCGCAAAGATGAGACAGCGCAATCAATTCTTTACACACGAAATAGCAAATATACCAAATTTCATAAAAATTATAAATAAATAAAAAATAAATTTATTTACGACCTGCTTAGAGGCACTAGTCCTCAGTGGCTACGTCCAATCAAATACAAATACAAATTTATTCTTTTATAGGTTTGCATTCGTTATTGCTAAATAACGAATGCAAACCTATATTTTTCAAGAATCTTGGCTTATGAATTTTCTTCCTATGATATACTCTACCTAAATAATTTGGCTCTTGAAACCTACTTGATATTTCATCCCAACTCCTAAAACCTTGATACGCCCTATCTCTTTCATAGAGCCCTTTTTCTAGGAAAGAATTACATACATATATATACCTACAAGAATTTGTTATTTAATAATAAAAGATAGATAGATAATTATAAAATTGAAAAATATTTATATTTTGTTAGAAAGACAATAAGTTCTATGGAAAGGAAAGTAGACCCCAAATAACGCATAACGATTAGTATATATCTAAAAAATAGTATACATCTAAAAAATAATTGATGTATATGAATTTTAATCAAAATTGTAAAAGATGATTTTGCCAAAATCAAAAAAAGAAAAAAATTAAAAAAGTAAAGTAATAGTACCGGAATTTTCACATAGATAAGATCTAGTACCGGAATTTTCACATAGATAAGATCTAGCGAAATGGAATATTAGTATCCGAAATGGTAACTATACCACATTAGAGCCATTTTCGAGAAAAAATCTACATACATAATAACATACAAGAATTGCTCATTTAATAATAGTAGATATAGATAAGAGATAGTAAAAATGAGTCTCGTAAAATTGTCTGTCAAGTTATTTGTGTCTGAACAAAATATCTCAAGATTGAAACTATTTTCGAAGCTCAAACTTAATCTTGTTAGCTAGGTACCCACGTGCTACATTAAGGTTTTAAATAAAATCAGCCAGAGTACTTGTACTTTAGGAATGTACTTTTTTCTCTTTTCCTAAAATTAGCTCTAACCATTTTGATTAAAATTCATATATCGATTCTTTCTTAGATAAATCTAAATTTAGCTCGGGAAACTCGAGGTCGCCATCAACAAGCTCTCCAATGGTGAGGTGAGCCCCTAAATTAGAAAAACTTTAAGCATTAATAATTTTCCATCTCAAAATAGTGTGGGTCCTCCAATTTAGATTTTAAGAATTCCATAGAAAAGATAGGAGAGATAGTTAGTTATAGTCATGGTAACAAAATATAAATATTTTTAGTTCCATTGTTGATAACAAATTTTTTAAAATTTCTTTATA
>JAAAKE020026582.1:0-10130 GCA_010014785.2 Anisolabis maritima | reverse complement strand
CGTACCAGGCTTAGTATGTTCATACAGATTTTTAAGTGTGTGAAGACGTTTGAGTTGGAGGAATTCGTTGGAAGAACGAACTCTAACTTAAAATGTAAACATTTAACGAAAAAATCTTGGTTTTTACCTTCAGGTTTCATTATGCCATGTTTCCAGCGTAATTATGGAAAAGTTAAGCTTGAATATAAATTTTATTTACTACTTTTAAATTAATCACCCCTATATAAAATTTTAACAATAGCTTTTCATCCATATTTTAATAAATCCTCTCTCTATACTCTTATTCTTCTCATCCTTAAAAAAATATTGTTTTCTTTTTATTATATTCAAAATCCTGTTTTTTCAGTTTTCCGGAGACGTGATCGATTTCCTTATCCTATTTCTCTTCCCAAACCGGTCAACATGAATTTTTACGATACCATACTAGAAGAATACTATAAAAAAGAGCAAATATTTTTCATACCTCCCCTATCTTTTTAAACTTTGATTACATCATTTTTTTTTTTATAAATTTTTAATAAATAAGAACTTTGATCTTTCACTACTAATTTAAATGAAATTATTTATTTGAGTTTATGGATGGTCTGATAGATTTGAGGTGTCTTCGTGCACGAATGCAAATGAGGATTTAGGCAGATTGTATTGAATCGATATAAGCGTGTATATTATATACAGATTACTAAATTCTAAAGGCAGCCTCACACTTCTATTAAACTAACAAGGGGAAAGAGCGATTGTTGTCAAACACATTTGAATGAAATTTTAGACATTAATACAACACCCTAAAAGATGTTAATTAAAAAAAAAAATACATTAAATTTGTTATAATTCGGTTACTTATTCAGAAGGGAACTAGTCTTTCAAATCATAAAAATAATTAATGTTTCCATAAATTGGTTTTTTTTTACATGCTGCGAGGTAGGCAATGCAAATGATCTACTCACTTTTTCGATTAATTGCTCGAGAACTTCTCTCTGGCTAAGCATGTTGGAAGACAACAATTGTTCCCTGAATGAGTTAGTCAGGGTTGCTTACCTTCCAGCAACCAAAAACTAATTTGTGCAACCCATGGTAGATAATTTTTATTTGTTAATATAATAACATAAAAAATATTTATCTTTGATTGTTTATTATTTCAACATTTTTTTTATTAATACAAAGTTCTTGAGTTTTTATACTTATTGATTTCTTTTTATACACATTTTTACTTGAGATATGATTATTAAATTACATTTTAGTTAAGGAGAGGGGGGACTTGCTAAGTGCTGACCAAATGCCTTCGTGGAACACGATCATTTCAAAAGCTTATAAATATATCTTATATATTTCTTTCTTCTTTATTACGTTATTTAAAGAATAGCAATATAAATAGTTTTTTTTTTTTTTTTTTTTTATTATTCTGACCCTCTCTTTTTTTTCTTTCCACTTAAAAAAGAAAAAGTATAAAAAAAACTAAAAAAATATTTTGGAATTTAAGTTTTCACAGTTGTTATCATTAATAAATAAATTACATTTTACTGTGGTTTATTTGTATTAGAAAGACGTTTCGGCTACTCATTCTGTGGTCTTCTTTAGATAAAATTCAGAAAAAATCACAGAGATGTACCATCTGAAGTGAAGCGAGAAACAAGATCGTTGCCACACTTCAATCTACACCTTCAGGACTATAGCCAGAATATTTTTGTGGGTGGGGGTTTATAAAGAATATATATCAATATGGTTTAAGATCATTAAATATGACTTCATTAATTGTGAATTAGTTTTATTTGATAAAATATTAAAACAAAATTGTTATCGAATAATAGTAATAAAAAGAAATTTTGAATATCCTACTAATAAATCATTTGTAGTTTAAAATAAATATCAAAATATCTAAAATAATATTTTTTGATCATTTCTAACAGCGTGCGTTTAAAATTTTATTTAACACTATTTCCCTCTCCATTATATTTTTATTTATATGTATTGTTTTTTTTTTTGTTTTTGTTTGTTTTTTTTTTTTTTTTGAGATTTCAGGTGGATGGGGTTGGCTACAGCCCTGTATACCTAAACCTCTTTCTCCTTGAATTTTTTTTAACACAAATTAGGATATCAAAAATGTTTTTTACTCGATTTTTATTCACTTATACGTAAATTAGGAAAAAAATGCGTAATTTAAGAATTCTAGTGATTGCAGTCTCAAGATAACGAAAGCTTTCGCGTTCATTATCAGAATCTGATAGCGAATAACAATAAAGAATCTTAGCAAACAACTGAAATGAATGTTTTATTTTATAGTTATTAAAATTCATTATATATATGTATATTCTCCATGAGATGTAAATAAAAATCACATGATCCTAACGCAATGTTTTTTTATTTTCCTTATATTTCAAGTTTGGAACTAATCTTCACTTTTTCTATAGATTCAGTAGTTGTTTTGGCGCGAAATTAGATTTAGGTGTTGTTCATTTCAGATCTCTAGATGTAACGTTTTATGTAATTTGTATCTAAATAAGGCCACAGAATAAGTGGCCGAAACGTACTAAAGACAAAAACTTCAGATAAAAATAAAATGTAATTTATTTATTAAGTAAAAAATAATTTTTTTTTTCACTTTGAGAGATGCCGGTTTTATTATTTATTATTAAAGTCAAAGTTTTCAGGTAATTTGGAGAAAAACAAAAAGAATTGGCCAGTGAAAAATAAAAATCTTTCTAAAATTGGTGGAAATTATTTCACTAATTTACGAAATTTGATTACTTGAAAATTAAATCTCTTTAAAAACAAATCAAATATTTCATCGTAATTTGATTTATGTAATTAAGTTAAAAAAAGAAACAGGGCGAGAGTGGAAATGAAGAGAGAGAGAGAGAAGAAAGGGGGTGGGGGCGGGGGTTATTTATTAGCATTTGTTGATGAAAAACTCAAGTCGTTGACGCCACGCAACAAGCTAAGTTAATCGCTTACGCCCTTCAAATTATGGGCGACAGGAATTTGTCTAAGTGATGTCAGACTACTTGTGAAAGGATGAACACCAGGCAAATTTGTTCCCAGAGACAAATCATTAAATATTTCCTTAGATTCCAAGATGGAAATATATTCACTAAACATTTGATTAACTTTTCATTGAAATAATATTATTTTCCCGCAGTATTATTATATTATAGTTTTATATAATAGAAAGGGGAAAGTATTATGATCATGAAAAAATTAATTAAAAAAAATATTTTTACGTTTCGAATTCGTTTCAAGGAATAATACAAAAATGCGCGTGTATATATATATATATATATATATATATGGGTGTAGCTTTTTTATTAGCTTAAATCTCTGAAACCCCTTATCAGAGAAGGGTGAAACTTTACAAATTTATAATCCTAGGAGAGCCCAAGAATTTATTAAAATTTGGAGCCAATCAGTATGCAAGGAGCGGTAAAAAAGGCCCCCAACTTTTATAAATAACCACGATTTTCTCAGAATCTTTTGAAATTTAGTGGTAATAATTAAGAAGTTTGTCTTCAGCCCTGGGCCATATTTCATAGCAATCCTGTGAGTGAAAGTGTATTTATTCTTAAAAAATGAAAAAAATTTGGTATCCAATAATAAACCTAAGGAAACACTGAAATTTTATTTCTTTAACTTTAACTACTTTTTAAAATATATTTATTTATATAAACAATATAACTTAAAAATAATCTAAAAAATAGAAAAAAATAAACATTACTTGCATACTTGTTAAGGAATATGATATACGAGGGTGTCTAGTATGGTAGGCCTGTTTAGGAAAAGCCGGAAAGTTTTATAACTTTGTTGCTTATTTTTTATTGAAAATTAGAAAATAAAAATTAAAAGTTTTGCTACTTTGCATAAGCTTTATATTTTTTGTTTTATTATATAGACAGTTACGTAAGCAATGCGTTCTTGTAACTTGAATTTTACATAAGTCAAAATTGTAAATTGCTTAATGTAACTTAGTATTAACTGCAATATTTACTATTATAAAATATAAAAAAAATTATATAGAATGTATATTATTTACAGTTTTATTTTATAAACAAATATCATACAGCATTATTTGCTTGGATATAAACTATAAAAGTATGTAAAAGAAGCAAAAACCGCATACAAGTTTATAAGCGCTAGTAGTTGTAATTTTCGAGATATATTACGTAACTGCAAATTAACATAGGTCGCGTATTACGTAATATTCGTGAATATTCAAAAACCGCATGATTTTTATAAATAAAATAAATTATAATCTAGTTGATTTCGGGATTCCAGCTAGGCGTAGAGAAACGGAGAGTATGGGCGTGGCTTTCCCTCTGTCTAAGAGACAAAAAAAGGGAAAAGTGAGGGGAATCTTTTGGCCTTCATATTTTTTATAATAGGGATAGATTTTTGCTATTCCGATATTGATCTGACTACACTCACTGTATATCCTTTCTCTATAAACGTCATATTGACTAACTTTGGCTCAGTCAAGTTAACATTAGCCTAAATTTAGGAAACATTTTACTTCTGCTCAGCAAGCTGCTTTAATAAATTAATTGTGAAGTGAAAAGGTAGTCGGTTGGGGGATAGAGATTGCCAACAGCTTTGTTTAACATACAAATACACAGGAGTGTATGTTTACGCTAAAATGCAAAACAGATCTTAAATATTGATATTTCATAATTTTAGAAAATATTTCTTTTGAATATAGGCCTACTTATAAATCTTCTTTCACCTTTTCAATCTAATTGGTTTATAAAATATGATTTCATCTTTTAATTCCAAAAATTAACCTGAAAATCTTAGACGCATTAATAAATTTTAAATGTAAACCAAAGTGGGGATGGGGAGACTTAAATTTAACAAATTTCGTTCTTGATATAATAAGATCTACTTTTTGTGCTTATTGTGGTTCCTTGATAAATGGCAATGACTCTTACACGTGAAATTTAATTTTTACTAAAATATATTTGTGACCAGGCGTTGTGGCTGTTGACAGGGCCGCAAAGAAAAATTCATTCTTATAATATAATATTATTATATGTATTTCTTTTTACTACAAACGTCCGGACATGTATCTGATTATTTGTGATGTAAATTCGCCATGTAAAAAAAGATTCCAATCGGTGAAGATTCAACTGTTGACTCTCCTCCCTATTAAGATCCAGATGATTGTGTTGAGTGGGCAAAATTCCCGCCCGCTAGTTCGTGTACCAAAGGACCTGATTTCTATTGTTATTTTTTCAGGCTAAGTTGTTTGTATAAATAAATATCTTTTCATTAAATGAATTCAAAATATTATATTGGCTACGAATTAATATAAATCAATAAGGAAGAAATTAAATAAAATTCCATTTTCTCTTTATGATGTCGTATGTTTTATTATCTTATACTCAATTTTTTTTTTTTAGAATTAATTCCCTCCCTCAACGGATTTTTATGAAAATTGGTCCTGGACTGAAAAAAAAAACGTCTTAATTATTATCATCGAGTTTCAAAAGATTTGGCTCACCGGATGCTGAGGAAATCTTGGACCGCGATAAATAATGGGGGAGCTTTTTTTTACCGCTCCCTACGGACCGATTCGCTTCAAATTTTAATATCTTCTTAGGCGCTTCTAGGGTTATAAAGCTGTTAAGTTTCATCATTTTCCGCTAAGTGGTTTGAGAGATATAAGCCAAAATAAAAGCTACACACTTGTACACATAAGTACATAATTTTTTTCATTTTTAGAGTCCTTTTGATCTGAAATGTAAAGATATTTTTAAAAAATTGGGATGGTTAAATTTTTCATAATACTTTATAAAATAATGTAGGAAAGTAAAATATCATCTACATAGTATATTGCGTTTATTTGCATTATTCGATGCAAATAGTATTATTATAATTAAAACAACATATTTTCTATTTGGAGAAATAGCTTTGTGCCGCTCGTTAATCACAACTGCCCCAACTTCCTTGAGGCTTGCAAATGACTTCGCCACCATAGTTCATCTATCATTCTTAATTAAGGCAACTCTACAAGAGACAATTTTCAGCTTATTTACTTGAAATAATAATCATCAACAACGCAGAGAGGAATTTTCGATTTCTCTTATATGAATATTCCAAAAATTACTTACCATTATTTATCAGATTTATTTAAGAAGAAAACGAAAATGCATATAAAATTAAAAATATTAACTAAACGAAAAATTAATCCCCGCCCGCGCCCCGGCACCTGGAAGGGAGCATATTTGTTTAAAAAAATTAAAAAACTTAAGAAATTAAGTTTCTCCAAGCATTTATCTTTTAAAATTAATGAATAAATACATATTAAGTACGCTCCTATGAAGGTTTGCCCCCGCTTGGTTTAGTTACTCCATTGATCAAACGCCTTTTATTTATTTGCTAAATTCTATTATCTCTTGCTTATACTATTAAAATTTTTAAATATTAAATAAATTCACTTGGACCGTAAATCGTAAGATTGATGGTACAAAAGGCAGGCGTCTACAATTGAAGCAAAGGGCATAATAATGACGCGAGTGAGACGCAAATATTAATATTAATAGAAGAATTTAAATTGGTAACGCAGCTCTACAAGACGCAGCTACAAAAAAGTGTGCTCAGCTGTGTCGCCTCACTTACACGCCTCAATATGTATCTAGGCGTGTCGCAACGTTTCAATTCCAAAATATAATTAAAATTTAAAAATTTTTTTTTTTAATTAATTATTCTAACCCTTTCACTTCCAACATAAATATAAATAAATAAAATAAATTCATTTACGACCTGCTTAGAGGAACAAGTCCTCGGTGGCTAGTTCCAATCAAACACAAATACAAATTTATAAATTACATAATACAAAAAATACAAAAGAAAAAGAAATGTATGCTCATTAACAAATGACATGTTCAAAAATTTCCATCCAAAGAAAAAGATAAAAACATGATGAAACATTGCGGGTAATAACACGTATATGAAATTAATAGAGACAAATAAATTTAAATTAAATAATCATTTAAAATTTTTAATAATAGATTTTTTATTTAAAAATATATTTTATCGCCTGATATATTATATATATATATATATAACCTTTGGAATTAATGATGTTTGTATTCCTTTTTCATGATAAATTAATAGGAGATATTATATTAATTAACACTCTATTGAATTTGTATATCATTAGCATTTTTTTCTGTCATAATGAATAGATAAAATATTTATTTAGTCGTTTTAGCATCAAAATAAAAAAAAATAAAAAAAAAAAAAAAACAAAACAAAATGACATTTTTTTATTGCTTAAAAGAAAAGAAATGTTTTTCCTCTCATTGGTTTAGAATTAAAATCACAAATACGGTTCGTGATAACAATTAAATTTCAATTTGATATCTTTTTAAATTCAAGTGCTTTCGATTAAGCTTTGAAAGAAACAAAAACAAGAGCGCCACACCATGCATTTGTTGTTTATAAACAAGAAGAGTATAAATTGAAAGAATCTTGAACGAGGTTAAGTGTTTCCAATAAAAGCGACAGCGACACGTGTTTCCCAAAGTGTTTCCACGTGCATTTGTATTTTGTATTGACGTCTGGAATGGGAGAGGAAGGGAGGGGGAGACGGGTGTTGGGTGGAGGTAGCCCTTTTTCACCCTTTATCCATTCATTTGCACTCGACTCCCAAAGGGCAAAGGGACCCTTTTTGTGCAAGATGGGCCAGATAAATCTTCTGCCATCCAAACAGATTAATATAAACTCATAGAAAATCAAAGGCCGATTTTTTTTCTATGTTCAATTCAATGTCTCCGACTATATAGACATGTGCAGAATAAACGTCAAATACTTTGTTTATTTTTTTACTTTTCTTCCTTTTCGGGGTGGATTTATCTAAAACAATGTTAGAGGAACTAATAAATTTTTTTTTTCAAACACAAGTTTAAAATTAAGAATATAGAACGAATGTGTCAACCAAATTCGCCATTGCAATTCCTTCTTAATCGGCCCATTTACACCCCATTACACTTTTACATGTGACGTCATGCTTGAATGGTAAACTGTAGACAAATATTTATGCAGTTCTCAGGCCTGCGCTACTGGAAACTCTTTTGCAAAGATAAACCGCAGTTGACGTGTAAGTCCTCGACCCTAGACTTTAAACTGAGGAAAAATACTGAGACGAGGTTTAACGCAGTTAACTTTGCAGTAAAAGTGTATAGGCCTTTTTGAAAACATTGTTAAATAAATTAAGTTTATTTTTATTTAGTTTCATTTTGCTTATGCAATATAGTAACATAATTATTTTTTTTTTTTTAATTTAATTAGTAATGAAAGTGGGGGTAAAGTCTCTCACCTCTTTAAGCCTAAAATTTTTTTTTTAAATAGTCGAACTAAAGAACAATTTCGAATATACTTATATACTATATAAATTTGTATTTGTGTTTGATTGGACCTAGCCACCCGGGACTTGTGCCTCTAAACAGGTCGTAAATAAATTTATTTATTTATAAACAGTCATTATATTATAGTCTTGCCGGTTTCGAAATTCCAAAAATCTTACCCCCATTCTAAAAACTATCAACAGGTACCCCTTCCATAGCCCCTTTAACCAATCGCAAAATCTCGTAGCTATTTTATCTATCGAAGGGAGGGAAGGCCACGTCCCTGACTCTTTCACGGCCTCTTTACAACTCACTAATTCCAAAAACGACTAGACTATAATATCTAATTATCTTATATAGATTTTAGATTGGAATTATTACGTTTTCTTTATTTTGATTAATAGTCAGTTGCTGTTGGAGGCTGATAAAGGAAGTAGAAGGTAGATTATTATAAAATACTCGCATGTCACCACATGACACTCACCATAATTACAAGAAAAGAATATATGCATACATCCATTGTTACATGATATACTCATGGGCCTGACCACAAAGAGCCAATAAGTGACTGAAGACGGACCAATAAATTTTGTCCGGAACGTCTCCTTCCGGCTTTGAATCCTTTCGTTTTTGTAGTTCCAATCTGTCTTCTACTTTTTTAAAATTTTATTTAATTAATAAAAAAAATGTTCAATATGTTTAAAAGTTAGAGAACATGAAATTTTATACTTTTCTTTATATACGTTTACTACATTTTTTAAAACGAAATTTATCTCCATTAATTATGAAAGTAATTGTCGAATTTTTTGTTACTGCATTCATAAAGATTAATTTTATTTGAGCCGTAATCTTAAATTTCATTGGACTTTCAAATTGAACCTTGAAATTAATTTTAATATTAATACAATTAGAAAAAAAAATGTCTTTTTATAAATTGAAAATGGAATGTATTTTAATATTTTAATGAATTAACGCAATAGATTCATATGCCTTATAAAAGCCAAATTAATATTACTTAAAAGGAGTAAATGTAAATGGGTAGCGTATAAAATTTAATAGTAATATGAATAATAATTTATTTTAATTAAAATTGAAATGTTACATCTACATAAAGTATTATTGCTTTCTATATTCTTGTATATAAATAAATAAATAAATATATAATAAAAGAATAAAATTTATAAAGCAATATCATTCATTTATTAAAAAATTTTATTCACTGTATATAAAATTGTTTCTCAGGGGCCTACATTTTGTGGGTACGTGAATGGCGACCACGAACTGCTCAAACTAGGATCGGTATTTCTTCTATCCTTTATATGTCGCTTTTTCCTTCTATATTTCAATAGGCGAAGGGTCGGTTTATTCTTTTTATCATTCGGATCACCTTAAAATTCAAGGCAAATATGATAATATCTAGGTAAAAAAAATATTATATTTTGCCGATCCCGCAGCTCGAAATAAGCGCAACGGCGCAAAACTTCACTATACAAAAATTAATTCAGTTATAAATCATTGATCATAAAAGGTTCAGTGTTCTTTTATATATTTTTATTATCTCAACCAGGATCATATCATGTTCCTTGGTTGATAATAATTTTTACCGAATTTTTTTGGTCTCAGACTCCCTCCTTATTTATTTATATTAATTGGTTGGTAGCCAAAATAAATAAATTTTTGTCGATCAGGGAGGGAAGCGAACTACTCACTACCTCCGCATCAAGAGAATTTCGCTAAAAGCGACCTCTCTGACGATACGATAACAAATAATAACCAACCTATATCTCTAAAATTTAT
>JAAAKE020026560.1:0-10131 GCA_010014785.2 Anisolabis maritima | reverse complement strand
ATAAAAAGAAATTCGAAATCACGCGGGTTTTATTCTTGAAAGAAGGCGTGACAATTACATGAAATAAAAAAAACAATTTTGTTTTATTCCACTAAATGTTAGTTCATATTTCAAATGGTTATTTAACCATTAAATTTAACAAAATAAAATTATGTAAAAAACGGGATTTTATTTTTAGATATTTTCTTTTCACCCTAAACTGACTGACATTTTGGGAAACTCATTTGAAAATGTCACATGAAAATGGACCTCCTCAAAAAAAATTTAAAATCAGTAAATATTATTTATTTAAAAACATTTTAATATATTAATTTAATTCATTACATTTTTTTTTAGAGTCTTCTAATAAGATTTGCCCTTTTGGGGAGATATGCTATAGAAAAAATCCAATTCATTTTATGGAACTTGGACATCCTCATTGTATGTATTTTTTTAAATATTAAATAAATTATAATATTAATATTTTTTTTTTTTTTAATGACAGTAGAAGATATTTATAAAAGTTTAAATGGTGATTTATCAAAGCCTTTATCGAAGTTTAATTTAAAAAATCCAGAGACGACATTAATTCAATTAAAACTTTTAAAGGAAATTAAAAATAAAGGTAATATAATTATATTTTATTTTTGATAAAGTTTAAATTTAGGAATAATTTGAAGAATACTAATGAAACTAACTTATATAAAATGTATTTAGTTCGTGGCTGTCAATTTAAAAAATAAAAACAAATTTTTAATTATGTTCAAAGTTTATTTTTGAATATATTTTATATGAATTGATTCACTTTCAGTCACTGCTAATTTATTGTATTTAACATTCTTATGTATCATTCTATTTCAAATTAAAAATTAACTTGATATTAATTTCGTAAGGTGAATAGTTTAAACTTTTTTTAATTAATTAAATTGGACACAATTTGAGTGTTATTGACCAGATCAGGCGGGTGTGCATAAAGGGGTATTATATTTAAACGACTTTAAGTAAAATAAAATCCTTTAATAAAAAAATACAACTTGGTTCGATTCAGTACCGTTTGGTTATGTCACTTCAGTTCATATATAATCCCCCTTCACCCTTAAATTGTCCAATTTGAATTACTTAAAAAGATTGAATAATTCATCTTCAGAAAAATCTTTTCATTTGGAACAGAATGTCTTAGTTACAATGTTACATACAATAAATTAGCCAAAGAGAATGAATTTATATAAAATATATTCAATAGTTATTAATAAGAATAATATATATAAAATTTATTAACTTATATGTCAACCTTTTTAATACTTTTATTTCTTTTTAATACTATTTATTTCTTATTCAGCAATCTACTTACTCTCTTATATAAATCAGAATTTTTCCCTCATTTATTCTTTTTTTTAATGTTTATAATAATTATTATGACATCATTATACTAACATATTTCTTTCAACAGAGGGGAAATAAAGAAAAAAGGTTATCTCTTTTCTTTTCTTCTGGCCTCAAATTTAAAGATAAAAAATTTTTATTCACTCTCCCCGTATTCACTTTTTTTTAGGGCTTTTTCTAACTAAGAATAAATAAAAAACCATTCTAAAGAAGAAATAGTCAAATTATATTAGCAATTTTACATATTTTTTAAAAAATTTTATTGATATATATATTTAATAAATTAATAGAGATAAATGTAATGGAAATTGGGAAAAATGTTTTATTATTGGAAAATATCATCAAACATCTTGAAAATAGTACAAAATTTTTTTAATTAAATTATTCTTTCCTGATCATATGCCTTGTATAGGTAACTTTAAAAATCCTTTCTAAGAGGTTTTTAACGTATTGAAATCTGTGGCATTTAAATTTAAATCCCCTGATTAATTAATTTATCCCGACTTATAAGAAAATAACACAAAATTTCATTTTTTTTCTCTGCCTAACTTCCAATTTCTAACATAAAGATATGAAGATTAGTCAAACTTCCAAAAGTTTGCTTTTGCACCAGGATCTGTCTGTCTTAGTGTATGTACAAGATTACTCATGAGAGAAAAAAGTACCAGGATGAATTTATATATTTAAGCTGGATACCTTCTTCGAAACTTTTCAATAAAAGAATACTAGTATTTTACCGATGTTATTTTTTTCGATTTTCTCAAAATTCGCTCCGATTTTGGTTGAAATTCATATATAAATTACTTATTAGATGATCTTTGTATTAACCCTTATCCCTCTCCAAATGGGCCTCACTTCTGATATACTATTTTTAGTTCTTTTCGATTTTCTCTTAAACTACTCTAACGAAATCGATTAAATTGGTATTAAACGGCTATCTAGGGGAATCTGGTGTGACAGCACACTCTGCTTTCCTTATCTTATGTAAGAGAAAATTTAGTCACCAGATTTTTTCTCAATGAATTGAATTAAATTTTGATGAAATTTTACAAAAAATCAATATAAAAACGATTGTATACAGAAAAATCTTCTTCATTCATAGAAAATTCATAGAGATAAATGATTGCAATAGTTGAATTTGAATTGAATGCAACACACGTCTGTATTAGCGTTTTTCTGAGCCGGTACAATACAATACATTTGTCTATGATATATGTTACCAGAACTTTTGTGCTATCAAATAGTTCTTTTATCAAATTAAAGAGATGTTCTTTGCAAATCAAAAACTTTTATCCCTCATTAATTTATTTTAAAAAAAAAGCGTTTTTGAACTGATTAAGAAAACTCTAATATCGACTTTTGTTACATTCAATATCAGAAATCCCAAATTTCAAAAAATCTTTTCTGGACGCTTTTTGATTGATACATCTTCATATTTTTGTGTTAAAAATCGGAACAAGACAGGCACAAATAAATTTTTACAATATATTATTACAGCTTATTTCACTAATGTTTAGTTTTCTTATCCTTATCCTTAAACTTAAATTTCACTTTATTTATTTTTTTTTTAGATGAATGCAAATCACAAGTTGAAACTTCAACATCAAATTCATCATCATCATCATCATCATCATCCATTTTCTATAAAAATGATAACAAAAACATATTTACAAATGTAAATGAAAAGATTGAAGCCTCAGCCCCCTTTCGATGTTTTTTGACTATGATACGTTCATCAAAAGAGACACATAAACAACCATATTCGATTGCTTTCCATCAATTACTTGATCCAAGTCTCGGAGAAATTGAATCCACTTTGCAGATCACGTTTATGGTGGAATTCGAATGGCTACTTTATATGTATGAATGTCAAAAATTAAGGTGAGTACTTTGCTATTCTAAAATAAGGGTTTTTTATATTTAATATTTGTGAGACTTAATAGGAAAGCTTTCTACTTAAAATCTAAGTTTTTCTCTCATGAAAAGAATGATAGCAGTCATGTGAAATATTAAACATATAATTATTTAATTTTTCACTTGGGCCACCATCAAAACATACTCTAAAATATTTATGTCACTGTCTCTATCTAGTACAAGTCGTCCTGATCATCAAAACCTATGTTCGTGAAATAAATTTAAGAATTAAATTTAATATAATTTTCTTTATGTTAATACAATGATACAATTAACTCACATATTTAGTTTATAATTTAATAATTTATATTATAGCTGCTAACTCCAAGCCAACACTTATGTATTCTTTGAGTTTGAGTCTCTTAGGGTTTAATTTTTTTTTTTATATAAAAAAACTTTCCTTTTTATTTATTTTAAATATTAATCTTATAATTTAGACTTAAAATATTTTATATTCAGTCCAAGACAATTTTTCTTCATCAAATAAGCTCAATGAAGCTAAGAGGTTGACCACCGCTGAATTATATTGTCACAATATAGTGACATTCATGTATATAATATATTTGTTCATTGTTTGATGCATCTTTCATTGAATTAATTAAAATTACTCTTTATTTCTTATATATATTCGAGAATTAAGAAAATTCCCTTATTTATATATTCTATTTTCAATTTTATTTTTTATTTTTTTTTTTTGATATTTTAATTAATGGGCTAAACCCTTGAGTTATTTTAAAAATTGCACCCACATATTTAAATAGCAACCAATTTTGGCCGAAGATTCCAGGGAAAGCCATATCAAGAACAAATTATTCTTAAAAAGCCTCATTCATAAAAATTATACAATTAGTCTAGTATAATTTCTGAGAATTTATCGTTCTGATAAAGGGCAAAATAATAAAAAAAATTAAATAATAAATATTTTATTTTACTTTTTTTTTAATCATCAGACTGCCATCATTTTTTTCCCCCAAGAGTTGAGGGAAATAATTTTCATTTTAATTGAAAGGCAGGATTTAAGGCAAATTTTATTTTCGTTTTTTTTTTTCCTAATGAAAGTTTTTTTCATATATACCTTCAGAAATTATTTTCTGTGTGTCGCCTATATGAGACATTTTAGAATTCTGATTGGCATTTGAGTGTCTCATCATGTTGACATTGCAATCATAGATTGCGAGCAGAGTTTGACATTTATTTCTAAAAAAAATAAAATAAGATTAAGTTAACTAAGAAAAAAAAACGGAAATGTACTGGTTTTATATAATATATTGTGATTCAGATGTTCCCTTCATTTTCCTATTGGATAAGAATTCCATTAAACAAATGAGAATTACGTGAGGATATTCGAAAGGTCAAATGAATAATTTTCTCGACCTCTCATTACATCATTTGTGCTTTGTTCTTTTGTTCACTGAAATTCAACAGCAAATTGCTCATTAATTCATCACTTCTCCCAATTGAGAATGGAATTGGGAGTTTCACAAAAAAGACACTGATTTTGCCAATAAAAATATTTCTTTTTTTAGTAAATCTCCAATGTTAGTTGTTCATGGAGTTCCAGATCCCGAATTCAAACCAGAATCACTTCCATCTCATATTAAATGTCTTTTAGTGAAGCCACCAACAATTTTTGGACATCACCATACGTAAGTTTAAAATAAATATTCTTTGCCAACTTTTTATTTTAATATCCACCATTTAATGCAAAAAACTTGTCAATGATGCATACATATACATAACAGTGGATACATATTAAAAATCGAAGAGAGGTAGACAAAACGTTCAGTTTGAAAAAATATATAAATAACATCTTTTATATATATATATAAAATAGTTCCAAAATATGAAATTTTTCCGGGTGTACTTAAACTTATCATGATCATGATCTTCTAGACTTTAAAACATAGCTTCCCAAAATGGGCGATATCGCCCCTCTGGGTGGTGAAACGAGCTCTGGTTGGCTTAATTTCAATCGAGGGGCCTTTTTATAAAAATAAAGGGTTAAATAGGTTATGGGTCCCACTAGGGAAGCACAGTAATGCTGGTTTTTTAAATTTTAAAGGAATAATTCAAAAGCAACAAAAAGAAGCTAAAAGCCGAAAGGAGACGTTTCAGACAAAATTTATTGGTCCATCTTCAGTCACTTTTTGGCTATTTGTGGTCAAAGGCTTCTTTTTGCTCTTATCTGCCTTCTTTTTCCTTTATCGGCTTCCAACAGCAACACAGACGACAAATCAATCAACTATTTTAAATTATGTAATAATGATTGTATCGTTTCATTGTTCCCACGAGCCTGAATTATAGATAGGATAGGGCAGGGGTCAGCAACACGCGCCTCTGGAGTCACATGCGACTCTTTTTAAGTTAGTAAATATAATATAATATATGTATAACAAAATAAAATTTTAAAATTTAAGTAAAAGAAATTGTTAACTCACTAATACGTACAGAATGTTTTTTCAAGAAAAATTGAGAAATATAATACGACCTTCATCCCGCTGCGCTACTGTCACCAAATATTAGAAAGCCCCGCCACTCATAATCATGGAAATCAGCCGGCGATTGCGCTGCAGTTTTATAATTATAAATAACTCAATTGCAGTGTATTTTATTATAGCACCTTTAAGCAAAGCACAAATAAATTCATTTTATCAAAAGAAAAAAAAACAAAAACGCTTAAAGCCCAATTTTGAAAAGTGTTTTTTCATATTTCATATTTTTACAAAAAAAGGTTGCCAACCTCTGGGATAGATGGATCCTCTCTATCAATCTGCAATCTCCCAGCTTAAACATTTTTTATCCTATTTTAAGCTTACCGGAGTTTTGTGTTTCGGAGCCTCTCTGTCTCGATCTCAAAATTTTTCCTTTTTTAAAAGTTAAAATGACTCTTAAACCCATTCCCTCTTTTTAACTCTCTCTTCTTCCGTTATTAATATCTATCTATATATAATATAAACCCTCTAAGATTATAACTTTTTTTTTTTAGGAAGATGTCAATTTTTTCCTATAAAGATAAAAGTTTACGTGTCGTTGTAACTACTGCAAATTTAATTTCCAGTGATTGGGAAAATAGAACTCAAGGGTGAGTTTCTTTTAATTTTTAATCAAATGGTCTGACCGTTTATTATTAAAATGGGACCACTATCTATTTTTATTTTTATTTTTTTTATATAACCGAATTAAACTCTGAGTAAACTGGAACTTTTATGCCTATGAGAAGCACTCAAAAGACATCTCTAACTTTTTCGGCACATTATATAGAATCTGAACCAAAAGTTTCTCTATCAGCTGAAGATTTGAAAATAGTTTAAGCTTTTCAAAGTGATTGTACTGATAAACAAGGAGAGTGATGTCATTTGAATGCTCTATCTGACCTACCTTTGGTGTTCATTTTTATATAGAATTTAATGACCTGTCCATAGCCAATTTTTCTGACGAGTTAACGTTTTATTAAATGAGTATTTGTTGTCAAAACGAATAATAAAATATTCTAAAATGAAAAAAGTTCAAGAAAACGTTGTCTCATTATCGTGGTCCAGATTCTCACATTTCTTTTAATTTTTACTTCCTTCAGATTATGGATTAGCCCAAAATGTCCGCCACTTGGGTCTTCACCTTCGTCTTCAAATTCTGGCGAGGCTCCAACAAATTTTCGTGAGGATCTCATTCGATATTTATCATCTTATGATAAACCTGATTTTAAGCCTTGGATTAATAAAATACTCTCCTGTGATTTTTCAGCCGTTAAGTAAGTATAATATTATTAATTACCTATTTTAAAGAAATCCCATAAAATCATAATAAAGTACAGGCCTTTAATAAGCATTTCCCTGTTTTTAGAGACTATTTATTTACTTATTTATTTATATTTCTTTATTTATTTATCTCTTCTTATTTATAAATCCAATCTAGTCCTTTGTTTATAGACTATATTGTACATATCTAGTCAAAAGTTGTTATATTACTTTCTGTGATATTTTTTATATATTTCTAATCCAGACCGTTAATTAACCAGTAATGAGGCACGAAATGACTTCGTGTCGGTGCGCCCCCTACCCCCCAATAAAAAAAATTTAAATAATTGGAAAGTGAAATTTATGTAACACCGTCACATTTTTATCTTGAGGAAAGTTTATTATATTTCGTTATTATCTCTAACAGCTCTTTCTCTTTCTCTCTAATCTTTTCTTTTATTTGTTTTTAGTGTATTTTTGATTGCATCTATTCCTGGAAGTCATGAAGGGCCAAATATAAATAAATGGGGCCATCGGCGTTTGGGTAACATACTTAAAAGATACGCTGAGAATCTTGATAGTGACAATGCAAGTTCATCGATTATCGCTCAATGCTCGTCAATTGGATCGTTGGGTGAAACTCCTCAATCTTGGCTCTGTGGAGAATTCTTACAAAGTCTTTCTGAATGCCAAAAGTAATAAAACTTTTTTAAACCCAGTGACAACGGAAAGCTTAGTGCCAGCCTAAATTTTACAGTTTTCCCTTTCCTTTTTGAAATAATATTAAATATTGGTCTATGAAATATTTATAGATACATAATTAAAATATATTAATACACATCTCTCAAAAAACTGACAACAAGAAGGGTTCTATATCACTGCTGTCTTTGTACATATATAGTTCCTTGAATCCTCAAAAATATTAGTTTGGCGGTAGTAAGATATTTACCTTAAACTCGTAAATTGAAAAAATGTGGCACTCGCGAGAGTTGATCCCACGTACTCTCGTGGATTTGGTTGTTTTAAAACTCCCGCGAGTGCCTTATTTTTTCATTTTTCAATATTATTTTCTATTATTTAGGGAAAATTGTTCTCATTCCATTGAATATTTTTATTATGAAAAACAAAAGTTTTTTTTCTTTTTTATACATAAAAATATTTTTGTTTCAGTTAATTGTCGATAATCATATTCATATTCGTCAATTATGCTGGATGGAAAGTGGGACTTAATTAACTTTTTGGCGAGAAAATAATTAGCGAAAGCTAATCTCATTTCAAATCTAATGACAAACCAGAAAGAGGGGAGTCATCGAATTGAATTTGGCTGTGAAAGAGGACGAAAGCTTCACAACCTGAACACTCACGTCGACATTTTACTATTGTTCTCCGTTTTAAAAATAAAAAGGTGTGATATATGGCCAGTGCCGCATGAAATTTTCGACAACAACAAAGCCAAAGATTATTGCTGAGATTTTAAAGACGGAAGATAATTATAGAATGGTCAACTTTGAATTCTTCAGTTAGAATTCGTCCTCTTCCACAGTCATCAATATTGCGAGTCTCTGACGTATATCGCCCATAGAGAATTTGATTGAGACTGGAAAATAGCTAGCAGAGCGCATGCACTTCAAGTCGCCCTCTTTGACCCACTTGACACTTAAAAAAATTTTGCAATTTCAAAAGAAAATATAAATGGTTTATTTTACTCAGCTTCGCCATTGGAGGTTCCCAAATTCTCGGTGATGACTGAGTGAGAATTCGGACTTTAAATGTTAATTTATTTTGCATTTTTCAGTGGCGATCCTTCAAAACCAGAAATGCGCGTAATTTATCCATCATTGAATAACGTCAAATCAAGTTATGATGGTCTAGCAGGAGGCGCCTGTTTGCCATACTCTAAACGAACTCATAAAAACCAAATGTGGTTCGATGATTATCTCTAGTAAGTGTTTAATTAAACTTTTCATTTACTTATTATTTTATTAAATTTTATTTGATTTTTTAGTCAATGGAAAAGTGAAAATTGTCATCGTTCACGTGCCATGCCACATATAAAAACGTATTGTCGCTTTAATGAAAATTTCCAAAAATTAAGCTTCTTTATTCTAACAAGTGCAAACATTAGCAAGGCAGCATGGGGGAATATTAGCAAATCCAAATCAAGTGTTAAATTAAGAATATTGAGCTATGAATGTGGAATTCTTTTCTTACCTAAATTCATCGTAAGTATTTAATATTATAAAGGTTAACATAAGGTGAATATGCAAACAGAGGTTAGAATCCATCACTATACAAAATACAAATATTTTTTTTTTTTTTAAGGAAAAATTTCAATTTTATAATTTTTTCGTTTTTATTAAAAACCGTTGAATAAATCTGATTTCTATGACGTGTCTTAAGTCAAGTTTTAGTTTAATTTGGAACACACCTAAATAGTGTACTGTCATCACTGACGTCACAATCTAGGACATGAAAACATAACTCGGACTAAAAAAAAACATGCCCGTGAGTTTTTTATTTACAACGCAAGTAGTTGAAAGTTGAAACATGATTATCTTAATAATTTATGGGAGATGCGTCCTAAGTCGATACCGTTGCATCCCGAGGACTCCCTATATAACAAATATGTTAAAATAAAAAAAGGGGATGACGAAAATGCCTCTTTTGGAATATAACTTAACTCTCATATCTAGAAATGACAATAATATAACGATATTCCAAACAAAATATTCATCTCTACGTTTCAACTTTTAATGGATAAGATCGACTACAGTCCTGAGAGGATGAATGATGAAATTATTTCATTAAAGCTGATACGTTTTATGATATTTTGAAGTTTGGTTTCATTCCAATAGAGATACTTTCTTGGTTGATTACTCTCTCATTACTTCTCCAGAATTATTCTTTTATATTAAAAAAAAAAAATTATAAATATTTACTTCTATAATATTCACAAAATCAAGTTTTGATTTCCCTTTAAATAAATTAATTTTTCAAAAGTTTCAAATATATATATATATATATGTTCTGGAAGGTTTCCGCGGTTGTTGTATGTGGAATAATGTTTTCCCGGGTTGGCCCGCGTTGATTGTTGAGATTAACTCGACGTTTCGGCTCTCCT
>JAAAKE020026559.1:0-10205 GCA_010014785.2 Anisolabis maritima | reverse complement strand
TATTATCTAATAAGAGTAGTAGTTTTATTAATTTTTAAATTAATAAAAAATATTTCCAAAGAAAGGAAGGAAAAAAAAGAAAGCAGCCAGTTAATTTTTATTATTTTTAATACAATGTTAACGTTTTTATCCTTGGTTATAACCATCATCAGAGTTAGGAATGTGTCATAAAGGTATTTATATAAATTTCTTAAAGGAAGAGAAAATTATATAATAATCATTTATGCCTTTTGGGAAATAGTGACACAATTCGAATTGTGATGATGGTTCCAACCCAGAACCGAAATGTTTGTTATTTTCCCATTTATTCACTCAAAATAAGAGATAGAAAAGAAAATCAATTATTTATAAAAAATTGTATAGTTAGAAAGACTATAGAATTAAAAGCATAATGTTTATATGATTCTGACTTATTTAAATGGAAAGTGAATGTCTTATAATTTATTAACATGATGTCTCAACCAGACCTCAAACCCGGACCGAAACGTTAGCAGTATATAATACGTATATATGTCACATGAAATAAAATAGGCTGCATTCTTTATTTTATACCTTCCAATAGCGCGAAACGTTGTGAAATCAGAGGGATTTATTGGTATAGATGTTGCTCCCCTTTCTACCGCCTCCTGCCCTGAGTCAATTATATATAAATATATTATTTTATGATTGCTGAAATCTATATCAAGAAATGTGATGTGCTTACACCCCAATTTTTTTATTCAAATGTTTCCATGATCATTTAGTTACGATTAATTCAAAATAAAAAAAAAAAAGTAAAAAAAAAAATATTTTAACAAATCTTATCTGATAAATGACTTACTTATCTTTGTTGAAATGATTAATAATACGCAACAACAACAACCAATGAATAATTTCCATTTGCCTCCCAAAAAGTATTCAATTTCAATGAATAAACAATAAATTAAAATGAACATTAAATGGAAATTGTGCGCCTGAATTGCTTTGATTATAAGGTCCAATGGTTTTAATTAAGATTATCTTTTCATTTAAAGTTAAAAGACTGTTCATGGTCAAATGCGTTTTTTTTTTCTTTCCTTCCCCAGGAGTTTTATTTATTTATAAAGACATTCTTAAACACCAAAAGTTATTTAACTATGATAAGATAATAAGAATAATTAATTGATAGCCTTGAAATGACAATAAATGTATTCGGAAAAATTTTATAAAATTTTAATTTAAAAAAAAAACTTGTTTGGTTATTTTATTTATAGCTCTTCTTATCCAATGAAGAGTAAAAGTTTAAAAATTATTTTGAAAAATAAAATATAAATAATTTGTTTTCAGTGTGATGCAAGTGGTGCCTAAGGACTAGGCGCCAGCAGATCTCCGTTTTAATATCATAAGCGTTTATTTTATTTTATTTTTATGTTGATATCATTCTAAACACATTTTTGGTAGGGCAAATGGAGGAGAAGGGGAGGAGGGGTGATTTTTCTAATTTTCCGCACTAGGTGCTGAGTTTTTTTTTTTTACTTATGTAACATAATAATTCAGAAAACATGACGATAAAAGGTAACATTTTTTGTATAAAAACAGTAGAGTAGCCACGCAGAGAAGCAGATCAAATAAAATTTTTTCTTAGTATTTTTTTTTTTTTTTTTTTGAAGAAAAGTCCAAGTTCAACTTTTTGTTTTAGTATTTGATTTTTGAAGTTTTTATTGAAATGATTTATGTTGTTTTTTAATTTTCTTTGGCTTATTTTTGAAAAGGAGCGGTCCTCTGAATACGCAACAGTATAAAAATATATTATTTAAAATGGACAATAAAATTATCTCTTATTAATAATTTTTTTTTGTCTTTTGACATCAGGTGCAATTTGGAGAGAAGTATGGATTTTCAATTTTAGGGACGGGTTTCCCATCCGCCATTTGGACCATCACAAATTATGCCCTTTTTGTATGTTAGTGGGGATGATGTCTTTATACTTTTCTACCCTAGAAGGAATCTTTGGCAATGATGAATAATTTTTTGCAGCAAGTGGGACTCGAACCTGAGTTATAACTTCAGGTCCGTAATTCGCAACTTATCGGCTTAGCCGCTCGTCTCCTCGTTGGAGAGCGGAATGTTCTTTGTTGTTATAGTATTTTGTTAGTAAATAAAAATAATAAATAAATCCTAAATCACTCTCTCTCTCTCTTTTCAATATGTTTCAGAGATTGTAAATTTGTGATTACTCAAAGGGGAATTTTTTTGAGATCATACTTAGGACTATTCGGATCTTCACAAAAGAGGAGGATAGTGAGATAAATTTTCTTATTTGGACCTCGGCTGTAAACTTTAACCACACGCGTAAGCGTTTTATCGCCTCCTCAGTTAAAGTTTGAAGATAATAA
Organism: Anisolabis maritima; assembly: GCA_010014785.2. Taxonomy (NCBI): domain Eukaryota; kingdom Metazoa; phylum Arthropoda; class Insecta; order Dermaptera; family Anisolabididae; genus Anisolabis; species Anisolabis maritima. The sequence goes on along the minus strand of JAAAKE020026559.1, from coordinate 7,851 downwards.
ATATATATCATTGATTATTCTAGGGAAGAAGGTGAATGATTTAATCTATTATCTCTTCTTAAAAATTTTTCAAAAAATAATTTATGAGCTAATTTTTACTCAAAAAAATAAATTATGTTTCTTTTTTAAATAGATTTATTGAAAATTAATTTTCAATAAATTTTCAAACATATCTCTCTTCTGCAAGCAACTATTTTAAAACATTTAAGTATTAAAATAAATTTAAAGGAAAATTTATGTTATTAACATAAATAAATTAAAATGTCAAAAAGACTTACATATTTTTAATCGAATTTATTAGTTTTGATGATAAAATAGAGTTGATAAAAAAAAAAAAAACTTGGAATTTTTACAAACATGTTAAAATAAATGCGAAACTAATAGAATTGATCTCAGGTGACAAATATGTTTGGCGAAGAGAGAGGGAAATAAATTTGCCGTGACGATAATTAGACATATTTGTTTAAACTTAAACAAAAGGATTTATAAATCCTGTCAGCCGAAAATAGAGACGAAAATCAGCAGCCGAAACTTGTCGTAAAGTCCTAAGAAAAATATCATGATTGCTTTTGTGAAGAAAAATGAAGATAATCGGGGAGACGATCTATTTTGCACCTTCAATGAGGAGAAGAAAGATGACGGGAAGTGGGGCAAAAAGACGGTAAAGAAAGAAATGAAGCCACCGAGTAATGGGTTCTGGCAAAGCAACGAGGAGGACCGTAAATATGTCACCAGGAAGAGGAAGAAGAAGAACAACGGAGAAATCTTTATGGGATCATTCAAAGGCCTCACCTCCCGTCTTCCTTTCGTAATAAAATTTTTTAATCATTTAATTGAAATAGAATTAACACAACATTCAAATTTATTTTTTACAAATATCCAAAATAAAAACTATTAGTATTCGTGAAAAGGGAATCTTTATGAGAATCAAACATGAGGAAACCAAGTTAATTTATAAAATTTGTCAAATAAATTTTAATAAGAGGGAAAAATTTTATTTCATCTAATATCTTAAATATTTTCAAATAACATTGGAAAAATTAGAAATAGGCTTCTTTTAATATTCTTGTAAGAAGAAAGGGATTTACAAGAATGAACTCACGTGTAGTCGGAGAATAAAAAATTTCAGGTTTCGAAAGGTAACGCCTACTGAAACATGATTTTTACTTTCTCTTACCTATAAATGTAATAAATTATCAAAGGAAAGAACCGCAACCTAAAAAAAAATTTTGATTTCAACTGAAATACTCATTTTGAGTTCCCCTAAATCTAACAATATGGGTCTTGAAAACGTTCGAGACTCAAAATTTATAATTAAGCTTTGTACCCACGTCGTATGAGCCTCGAAGGTTTTCGACAACGGGTACTAATACTTTACTTCTGTACTTTTTCAATTTACTTCAAATTTGATTCATATATCAATAATTTTAATAAGACCTCTAGTATCAAAATATAAATATTTTAAAATTTGTTTGAATTTTTTTCTGCGTATGGCAAAGTGTTTGTCCAATTCTGAGTCAATAATTTCTCAACGGATTTTCCTATGCTTGACAATAAACAATTTAATTGATAATTTTTTTTTTTACGGTTATAAATATTAACTAGGAGCTAAATGTAGAATGAAAAATTTGGTGGTATCACTATTACATAAAAATATGTGGACATAAAAAATTTAGTATGACAGCATTCCGAATGGGGTAAAATTAGGGTCTATTTAAAAAAAAAACGTTAAAATTTTATTTATTATTATATCATTCATTTTTGACGTTCTTCATTCCTTAAAAAATGTTTTACCTACGCAAAGAGCAAGTCTCTAATTAATTAACAAATACAAAATTCCCTTTAAAAAAAAATTTCTTGTTTATGACTATTATTATTATTATTATTCTTGAAGTATAATTAAGACATCGACGTATCTTGATATCGTTGGGACAAATGTTGCTCACAATATACTAATTTTAAGGAGGTGTTAAATTTTGCATTAAAAAAATAAAATTTAAACAGTTAATGTGACTGTTCAATTATACTCTTGTCGTAGGGCCAAAAAGGCGCACTTCTATCTTTTCTCCCCTTTAACGGTACCAAGATACGTCGATGTCTTAAATATACTTCAAGAATAATAATAATCATAAACAAGAAATGTTTTTTTTTTTTTTTTTCATTTAATTTTATCAAGGGAATTTTGTATCTGTTAATTAATCAGCGACTCTCTCTTGGCTCGTGTTTGTTTTGATAATTAAATAAAAGATCAATTAAATGAGGTTTAATAAAATGCTAAGAGGAAAGGAGAAGAAGAGAGGCACCTCTCAGCGGGATTATCAAGAGCTTGACTCCCTCCTCCACTAAACCCTGAGATTTTAGGTGACATTTTAACGACATCAACAAAAACACACACACAGGGACGGAAATAAATACATCTCCAGATGACGAGATCACGCGAGTCTCGCGGCCCGCAGGGAGATCCACATGAACATAGAGAACACGTGCTTGAACATTATGATCCCCTGCTTTATGTGCGCTAGTATACAAGTAAAGAAAATTACATCGCCATTTAAATTTTCTAGAGCTTATATATAAATATATTCTGGCGTCAAGGGTGGCATTAGCATGGAATTTGTCAAATAATCCCGGCTGTCGTACACGGCATATTGCTTCGGGGGTGGATGCTGGCTGGCCGACGGCCTTCACATCCCCCGGCAGTTATTCCAATTAAGCGATCGTCAACGCTGGACCACCAATGATGTCATTCACAGGAGGCTTTTTACGACGACCCCTTGGCTTCAATTTAGAGATCAAATTTCAAATAAAAAGCCCATTGAGTATAAAAGGCATATGACCTTTTCAAAACATAAATTATGATCTTATTTGTGTAAAGAAATTTATTAATTAGCTAAAATTTATTCACATAAAAAGAAAATTGTAACAAAGACATGTAGTGAAATTTTTAAATATTAAGTATTTTGTATTGGTTTATTGTTTTTTTAAGCAGAACTTTTTTCTAATGTACGATAATAAATTTTCCAAAACGTGACTTAATTATTCATTCTTAGTAAAATTTAATTTCATACACACAAAGGAAATCTTATTTTAAAGTATTACACATACTTTTGGAATTTAGGTCTTAATTTACTTTTGAAAAAAAATAATCAGGTAAATAAAGTATCAATGAAAGGTGAAAAAGAAATAAAGAAAATAGAATTTTAATCAAAGTATTTACAAAAATATTTTTAGAATTGCCAAGTCTTAAGAATTCTATCGAAACAGGGGGTAAAGGATTTATAAATATTTAGATATTGTCAACGAGTCGTTCTATTTTTTGTATGAGGATTCATAAAATCTCAAATTGAGGGCCCCACACTATTTTAAAGTGGAAAATGATTAATACATTTTAAAGCTTATCTGTCTTATTATACATACAGCTAATTCAGTTAAAAAATAGAATGAGGAAAATATATATAAAAAAAAAAAAACGCATAGAAGCAAAGTTTGCCCAAACAATGTTGGGGTGGATAAAGGTTAGTATATATAAAAAATCATCTAAACAATAATTGGTAAATGAAATTTAAGCAAATTTTTAAATCGAATTTAAAAATCGAAAAAAAAAAAACTAAAAAAGTTTGCCAATAAAGCTCTAGTAGTCGTGTCGCCTGGTTACTCAGCTTAAATATCAAGTTTAAGCCTCGTCCCGGGGAGTTTAGATAGCCTCAGATGGGGAAAAAGACTAATAAAAAAAAAGTATTTATTCTTGGAATTTGTTTTCTTAATAAGATGGATTCGACAACAAACGCAACTAAATGACATAGTTAAATTTGCTTAGTTAAAATGGCTTTTTATTCCTACATTGCCATCCTATAATCAGAATTAGTGCGCTAAATATCTAAATCTAAAAGAAGTAAACGCCTAAATGACCGTCCGCCAAAGCATTGGACTGACTGAGGGTTTTTTTTTTTTGGGAAATACTTAATTGAATTAGCAAGAAATTCTACAAAATGAAAGCTGAAAGAGAAACGATTCCTCCTTAGGGAGCAAAAAATCTAAAATCAATAAATTAATTTCCTATAAAGAAATTCCAAAGTTACTCTAGTATTTTGAAAATTGTATAATTTTTTTCTCTCTATTGATGATATTTATAATAATAAATTATCCCAATTACACATTCAGTTGGAAATATTTTACTTTCAGCCATATCACTAGATAACACAATTGTCGGACAACCAATAACTTAAAATAGTAATTTATTTTTTTTTTAATCCTAAATTTAACCAATCGCATAAATAGTGGCAAAATTGCAAATAATAAAACAATCGAATCAATTCACGCGTCAATTTGTTTCGTAATTCTATCTAATCTACAAGAAAAATCAAGCGGCAACATCATTTGCTGGGAAGGGATGCTGCGGCTCGCATAATGGACCAAAAGGGCGTGCTATTTATGTTATTGCTCTTTGCCCATATATATACAGGGACGTACATCGCCAATGGCCCTCCAGCGGGGATTAGAAGATTTTTTCAGATCGAATTAATTGCATTGTGGTCGACCAACCGAAATCGATTAAGATATTTTTATTTTCAAATGGCGTATTGGCATCGTTCGCACTTCAACTATGCAATTTATGAGCACGTTCATAAATTTAAATTTTACTCCGATTCGTTATATACTACTATATACCTGCTGTAAATTGCATGGCGGCTCACCACCAGATTTGGGGTGGGGGATGCTCTATAGCTACACATATGTGCATATGGCTCCGCCTCTACAAAGTGATTAAGAATTTTTTGTATCCCTATACAATCGCCTCCTGGTTCATAAAACAGATGTAGACATAAAATATACATAAACACGTGGTAAGCCAAACATATCGATTAAAGATTTTTAATTTTATGCATAAAATTCATATGCGCCGTTTTACTAGGCAGAAATTACGATGTTTTAATTTTTTTTTTTTATTTTTATTAATCATGCGATAAATTTTACAATTTCGTGTTTTATTAAAAAAAAAAAATTACTTTTTTATATGAATGTGTAATTATATCGTAACTAGTAATAACACAATCAAATTTAATATTTTTAAATGAAATTAATAATAAATATAAATAAAAAAAATAAACTCATATGAATTTGTGAAGTACTACATACTCAATAAATAACAAGATAATAATATTAAAAGACGGAATGTTAAGCGGATTAAGAAAGGAGGTTTCAAGACGACTAAGGTCCAAATAAAGCAAAAAATGTTACAAAGTGAATCAATTGTGAACACTCCTAAGGAAAAGAAATGGGACGAGCCCTTTCCGCCCTCCAATGCCAATTTCTGGAATAGTGCGGCAACTTCCGGCGTCAACCGGAAGAGAAGAAAAAAGCACCCTTCAGTGCAATTTTTCCATCTTAAAAAGAGTAATTTAATAGCGTAAGGAAGATATATTTATTTATATTTAATAATCGAGTAATTCGATATAAGCCTATGAAATAAAATAATATAATTACTCTTAAAAAATAATTAGTTAGCGGTCAGAGTGAGGGTAATGCCCTCCCCTCTTCTGGCTCATGCTCCACTCAAAATGGTTTTTTTTAATATGCGAAATTATTAATACAATGAATATTATAATTATTATTATTATTAAGTGTATAATATAAAATAGAGTAAATAAATATATATGATATGAGAAATAATTGATGGATGAAAACATGATTATCGAAGCCATTGGACCTTAAAACAAAACTATTATTTTTTATAGTACTCATGAAAAATTTACTGCCGCCCCAAGAATCGAAGCTTCTAAGCGTGTCTGAAGTTTAACCTGGTAAGAAAAAATTATTTATTTCGAAAAAACTAACGTTTTGACCTTGCTTGATTTTTAATCACAGTTTCAATAAAATACATATGACTATGAAAATTTAGTAAATATTTTTCCTTCCCTTTTTATTGTACTCAAGTATTTACTGATTTCTTATATATGAACAATATAAATTTATTCTTTAGGAAAATAGGATGACAATAGGGCAATCAGAGTAAAAAAGATTTTTCCAGACGTTTCGGTCTTGAGTCGAGAGTGAAAATGATGCCATCGTTTTAACGAGTGGATCAAGAGAGAAGGCTGCATTCAACAAAAAAATCACTATATGAATACCATTGTATAAAATTTCAAGTCCGACTTGAGACCGAAACATCGAATGGAAAAAAATTCCTCCTTTTTTTACTCTGGCTTCCCATTTGTCATCTTTTTTTTTTTAATTCATCAACCATCGCCTGCAATTCATATAAATTTATTTCTATTTCAACAAAAGTTAAAATAGTAAAAAATTCTTATGAAATTTAACATGTGCATTTGAATTAAATAATATTCCCAAGGTAGAGAGAGCCATATTTATTTTTTCAAATTTCTCTAATAATTTTATATACGCTACTTAAAAGGAAATTATACGTTGAAAATTTAAAATGTTTATATAGTAGTAATGAAGAGTATATATTAAAAAGAAATGATTTTACGGTAATCTCTGGGTGTTATGTTAATAACATAGAATTTTCATTTTAAATTGAATGTTTGGTTTGGCCATTTCGTGAAATGGGAAAACGGCCATTAGTTTTGATGTAATTGGACAAGTGTCACGGCAGTGCAATCATCGTATGCTTTATGGTCCCCGGGTTGGGTCTCGACAGAAAATGAGTGAGTGAAAAACGCTAATGAAGTTGTGTGTGATGGGAACAAGAAAAAGGGCCAAACCCAGAGGCGGTCCCCCGTTCATCCGTTTTCCTTCAAAAAATGAAAAACTTGGGTTGTAAAAATCTTTTCAATGGAGGGAGAAAAAATGAGTGCTACCAAGTTAACTAATAGAAGAAGAATCACATAAACTACGAGCTTTGAAGTGGTCTTGTAACATTTCTGAAGGGGACACTTGAAAACTGAGATTCTCAGTCGTTGAAGACCCTCTCGTTATAACACATGTTTTTTATGTCCTCCGCTCTTCTATGAGAGATAATTGTCTAATAATTTTATACATTTATTTAAACATGCCAAATAATTGATGTAAGTTTTAAAAGAATATTATTTTAATATAAAAATAAATCTAAAATTTAATGGAATAATTTAGGATCTGTGCAAATACAGTATAAGTAAATAAAAAAATTTCTTCCCTAGAGGTTTATTTACCTACTTGCTATTGATTTTAAATAGCGCAAATAATTTTTCAATAATAAAATAAAAATGGAATAAAATTACTAACTTCAAAAATAATTCTGCATTTAGTTATATAATCCATTTAATTTGAGATCATTCCCCGTCCACTGGTCAATGGCTCAAAAAAGGCCTTCCCCTTTATTAAAAAAAAAAAGAATTATCAAACGCTTCATAATGAGTGCTAACTAAATTCATAGAGAAGAGAAAATTACAAAAGATATAAATTTTATTTCAAGAAAAAATAGTAGAATAGAATTTCAGTGGGAAAAAAGTGAGGAAGAAAAAGTGCAACAATAGATCAAAGAATATTGAAATTCTGAAGTAAATATATAATGTTATCATTTAGTGTTTAATATTATAAATCAGCGGACCAAACGAGGTAGACATTTTTTGCAAAGAGATAAAAATATAACATTTTAATATATTCTACTAATAAATAAATATTTACACCGAACAAGAACAATCGGATTTTACTAATAATATTTTATATGATGGCTCAATATTACCAAATTTTATAGTAAATTAAATATTTTTTTAAAATTTCATTAAAGGTGTCCCTCAAGGAGACATTAAATATATAAAAATTAATTATATTAATTTTAATTTTTCCTGTCCGTAATTCATAAAATTGAATCACGTATCCCTCTTCAACTAAACAGAAAATATTTGATGTAAG
>JAAAKE020026537.1:0-10132 GCA_010014785.2 Anisolabis maritima | reverse complement strand
CCAGGAACTAAATCCCCGAGCTGCGGTATAAGTTGCCGAATATTTAAATAAACTATCATCTAAAATTAAAACTCTATCACCAATTGCCCTATCTATCCCTGAATCATTTGATAAAATTTCTTGACATACATCCAGACTTACCTGATCTTGACCAATAAAATTTTTAATTAAATTTAATTCATCCCGAACCCGAGCTAACTCCCTCTCTAAATTATAAATTATTGATGATTAAGCCTCTCTACACTATCATCATCTGAATAAGACAACCTATCACTGGTTCCAACACCTATACTCCTCGTCCCAAATCTAAAATACCTACGCGTTTTAACCATTTTCGCTAAAAAAAATTATATTATTTAAAAATATTCAAAATGTTTACCTTAGCACCCACCGCAGAGATATCCTGAAATATGCTAAATTTTCAAATCAAACCCAACTTTTATTATTTCAAAATGAAAAGAAAGAGTTAAAAACCTTTTCCTCAAAAATAAATAATAAAAAAACCAGTAAATTTTTCAAAACAGTCAAAATCTGCGGACTGGCTTTATTTACATATATATAAACAAGACAACAATCTAGAGATGCTTATGATGATAGGGCTAAAAAAAATTCAAATTCTCCCAATTTCATTTCCAATAGCATATTATTCATTTAGAATTATGAGAATTAATGTAAAGCTATATTCTTAAAAAAAAAACTTATTTATGAAATAAAGCCCCCCCACCCCCACCCTTCCCATTAACAAAACAGTAATTAATTTTATAATTTATATTGCAGAGCTCCTCACAACGCATTAATTTCACCTGAATTTGGCTCCCAAAATGAACCTGAAGGTCTTTATCAACGCACAGGCTGTATGGCGGCCTTTGAATCTTTTGAAGAATTTGTCACAAATTCAGATGAACTTCTAGATTTAATAGAAGATTTAAATACCAATTTTGAAGTATCCTCTAAACTTCTGGAAGCCGTTGAGGCACAAAATGACTCTCGAAATAGCACAAGCATTGGATGCTCTCCGGCTGATCTCGGTCCAGTAGAAAACAAACAGGAGGTTTGTTTAAAATTTAAAATATAAATGGGCAAACTACTCCCTTGTTTTTTTCCTCTCAAGAGTGGTAGTTTTCTTTTCTATAAATTTATTCCAAATTATCCAAAAAATTTAATTATTTAAAAAAAAAATTTTAATTCAAAATGTCATTTTCTCACTTTTTTAGCTCTTTGTTATAAAACCCTTTTGGGTTTCCTTTGTTACTCAAATTTATTCTCTTTTCGTATAAATTGTATATAAGTTGCACTTTCTTCAATACCTGCAAGTATTGAAAAAATTATTTTCAATATTATTATTTCTTTATTTTAGAAAATCATGAGAATTATAAAATATATCTTACTTTTTAAAAAAAAATTTATAACTAAAATAAGTATTTTTTATTAAATATTTATATATTAATATATATATATATATATTAGCTATTAAAAAATAAAATATTATAATAATATTTTAATTTTATTATTTTTCAGACCTTATCCGAACCAATCCATATCGTATCTGTTGCGATTAAAGATAAGGGAAATACCGATGATTCTGAATTGGCAACAATGTTTGAAAAATATTGTGCAGAACGACGAGCAGATTTAAGTCGTCGTGGAATTCGAAGAGTTACGTTTGTTGTTTTGATTCGGTAAATAAAATTTTTTTTAAATTAAAGTGCGCTAGAATCATCATAACATAGTTCTTAACATTGTGGCGGTTACTAGTTAGAGATTTTGAGGCTCATCCCCCCCCACCCTCCTACTTCCTAGTGAAAAATTAAAAAATTTTAAAGAAAATAATGAAAAAAAATAAAATATTTTAATTAAAAATGTATAAAAATAAGTGGAAATATAAAGCGTATTTGTAGTTTCAATCAATTCTAATTATATTAGTTCTAGTAATATTATTTTGCTATAATCCTACATAAATTTATGCTTATTTATGTATGGGATATATGAGGTTCTTTTCTGACACAATGTATTATTTACTTTAAAAATTTCAACATTTTCTGGCACATCTTGTAATATTATTGAAAATTAACAAATCCAAATAATCCAAATGAATCTACTTTTTGTGATGTTTAAGAACAAACATCGAAATAAGCAGACTAATATAGTTGAGCATTGAAAACTTTTCAAATAAAACTTTATCAATAAATATATTTTTGTTTCATTTCAGTCGGCAATTTCCTAAATTCTTTACGTATCGACAACGTGATGGATTTGCTGAAGATAAAATTTATCGTCATTTGGAACCAGCTATGGCATTCCAATTGGAACTCAATCGAATGCGCACTTATGAACTTGAAGCTCTTCCCACTGCAAACCAAAAGATGCATTTATACCTTGGTAAAGCTAAGGTATTTATCATCTCTTTTAAATATATCTTTGTTGCTAGATGTTTTAACTTTGGACTTGTTGGAGAAATAAAACTAACCGTTTACTACTTACATCACTTTATTAACCAATATTTCGGCCAACATGTAATCGGGCTATCTTCATTCATCAATTTTTTAGTGGGCCTGTGTCTGATGAGAATATAAAATTGCTATCTAATCTCTCGTTTGGACGAATACCCTTGGTCTTTCCAAGCAATTTTATATTCTCATCGGATGCAAGCCACTAAAAAAATGTGTCAAAGCCCAATTTCTGCCGAAATATTCGCTAATAAAGTGGTGAACGATTGGTTTTATTTCTCCGAAACAGACAAAAAAATGTCAGAGATAAAAATTAATATTTTTACTTTCTCTTACCTATATATATCAAATTTATAGTGAGAAAGTATTATGATCGCAAAAATAATCAATGTCGAGATTTCAATAGAAATACACATTTTGATGTCTTTCGAGTCTAAAAGAATGGGTCTTGCAAAATGGTCTGTGTCTATTTGAACAAGATTTTTCAAAAACGATAAAACATTCGAGGCCTAAATGTTATATTTAAACTAGGTACCCTTTAATAAAATCGTTCAACGGGCACTAGTACTTTACTGATATGCTTTTTTTTTTCGATTTTCTCAAAATTCACTCTAAAGATTTTGGTTAAAATTTATATATCAATTATTTAAGAGATGACCTTTGAAATGTATTAACCCTTATCCGCCCTCTTTACTGATCTACATTTTTAGATTTTTTGTGAATTTCTCTTAAACAATACTATCGATTCTGATTAAATTGAATTAAATTAAATTGACTGTACATATAATAAATTAGATAATCTTTAAAATGTATTAATCATTTTCCACCTCAAAATAGTAAAGGACCCTCAATTTAAAGGCTCCTTTATAAGCTTGCACCTAATGGACCACGCGCACTCACTTGCGCAGCTGGACGGCCACTGTCATCTTTCGAAACAACAAACAAAGTGCGAGGCATATGAAATTCTCATTTATTAAACAAAATAAATTCAAGTTGGCTGCACATTGAACGGTTGCCTAAGGGTCTGATGCACAAAATCTGGTGTGACACCACATCACTCAGTTTTCCTTAACTTAGGTAAGAGAAAGTTGTGTGATGTGCGTTTGTCACAATATATTTTTAAAAATGAATAGTTATTTATGAAATATTTTGAGACATTATATATATATATATATATATTTTAAAGATAATATATAATGGACAAAATTTCCTCCTTCATATCCTTTCGTGACGAAAATTGGAATTATACCTTTCTACTAATTTCCTTAGAATCTGTAATAACGCCGTTTTATGATACTATACATCATATATGTAAATATTTTTATTTCCCAGGTTGCAAAAGGTCAAGAAGTGACAGACTATCGCTTTTTTATTCGTTCAATTATTAGACATCAAGAATTAATTACCAAAGAGGCTTCTTTTGAATATTTACACAACGAAGGTGAGAGAGTACTTTTGGAAGCAATGGACGAATTAGAAGTTGCTTTCTCACATCCACATTCTCGTCGAACTGATTGTAATCATATATTCTTAAATTTTGTACCAACTGTCATTATGGATCCTACTAAAATAGCTGAAAGTGTTACACATATGGTAATGAGATATGGACCAAGACTTTGGAAATTACGTGTGCTCCAGGCTGAACTTAAAATGACAATCCGTTCTTCACCTGGAGCTCTTACCACAAACATTCGACTCTGCCTTTCCAACGATAGTGGATATTCACTTGATATTTTCCTTTACAAAGAGGTCACAGACCCAAATTCAGGAATCATCAAATTCGAAGCTTATGGACCTGTGCACGGACCAATGCATGGTCTCCCAATTTCAGTGCCTTATTTAACTAAAGATTATCTTCAACAGAAAAGATTTCAAGCACAGTCAGCCGGTACAAGTTATGTTTATGATTTACCAGATATGTTTCGACAAACATTAGATAAATTATGGGCAGAATTCAAAGCTGAGAGGCCCAATGAAAATATTAAAATACCTTCCACACTCCTGGATGCTTTTGAATTAGTTTTAATAGATGATAAATTAGTTGAACAAAAACGTCTTCCAGGAGAAAATGATATAGGAATGATCGCCTGGCGATTCACTCTATATACTCCAGAATACCCTGAAGGGCGTGATGTGATCTTAATAGCTAATGATATCACTTATATTATTGGCTCTTTTGGACCAAAAGAAGATCTTGTTTTCCTTTTAGCATCTCAATTAGCCCGTGAATTACGCATCCCTAGATTATATGTTTCAGCGAATAGTGGAGCTCGAATTGGATTAGCAAATGAAATAAAATCCCTTTTTCGTGTAGCTTGGGAAGATCCCCATGAACCGGACAAAGGATTTAAATATATCTATTTAACCACTGAAGATTACGCCAAAGTTGCATCTCTGAATTCAATTCGAACCATTTTAATTGAAGATGAAGGAGAACCGCGTTATAAGATTACAGATGTATTGGGTAAGCATTTTATTTTAATTTTAGAAATTTTTTCGATTATCTTAAAGTTATTATTTCATAAAGACGAATTAAAAATTAATTTTTAAATAATTATTAAACCTTGAATTTAATTCATTTCGAAAATTATCTTATCAAATAAAAAATTTTGAAAATTAAATTCATATTTTTAACTTTGCCAATCAACCATAGTTTAGGTGGTAATAAAAAAAAATTTTACTAATGCTAATGGCTAGGATTAAGAAACCCCCTTTTTAGGAAGGGGAGGGGATGATTTCATTTTAGTAAGAAATTGAATATGTCCGAGATTTATGGGCGAATATTGGGATTTTTTTTCGCTGTATAGAGAATTTTATAGAGCAGGGTGGAGGTTATAAGCAATTCAGGGGTAGAAAACCCCCTTTTTAGAGGGTGAAAATCATCATTTGGAATGTGCTAATTTAGGCACTCGCAGACGGATTTTAAGATTTTTAAAAGTTTTCTTTGTTTTTAGCATGTAAATTTCAATTCCGACTAGGGTAAGGATAAATTAATAACACTTGAAAAATTAATAATGATACAACTAATTAATTAATATTGTTTGACAACCTTAGTATAACTCAGATTATAAAAAGCAAAAAAAAAAAAAGATAGGTAAAAAATTTTTGAAAGAAGTGGCAGAGAGTGCAGGCGCGAAGCCCCTCTTCCTTGGCGCGTATGGCCGAACATACCTAAATATATATATCGTTTAGAATTATGGCCCAAGATGCCAAAAAAAATAGCCATTCAAATCAATAAGCAAAAGCAAAGAATGTAGTTAATTAAATTTTAATTTTAATCAAAGAATAAATGTGAGAATTAAATATATTAATTAAAATTATTTAATTTTAGATAATAAATATCTTTAGACTTAATTAAGGGATCCTATATCTTACTAATATTTGCAGTGGCGGTTTCTTCGGCGCCCCTAAGCACCTCTCTAAAATATGCACTCTTTTATCCTTATGAAAGTGATGTTAACAACAGAATATATATGATTATATGCAAAATACAATTGCTAAAAGCTTTTTATGTTGCATATGAAAAATTTTGTTGTTATTTTAATTTTTTTTTGTTTTGTTTTTCCTCATAATTTTTAACATTCATATCAATGTTGAGTTCCCATTCTACGACGTATGCGATGCTTACTTTGCTTATCCGCTTCGCGCTACCCCTAATTATTTGTTAATAAATATTTGGCAAAGTTGATCGTTCGGCTTAATTCGATTTTCTTTATATATTAATTTTTGAAAAAAGAAAAGATAAATTTCAGACTAGGGCTGGGTCGTTTAACCGACTAATTTTTTATCAGTTAACCAGCTAGGAAATTTTCAAATACTGTGAAAATGCAAATTTTTTATATTTTTTTTTATTTTATTTTAAACCATCTTTGGCTATTGAGGCCATTTTGGCTATATACAATGTGTTATTTATTAAAAAAATTAATATCGACAGCTTCCGAATCTTGTTTCTCAGAGCCATTCATCTTAGGGTCTGAGCTGCTTAGCCTTGCTTGTCAGGTTTTTTCGTGATTCATCTCTAAGATTTTAATTTTTACCAAAAATAAAAATAAAATTAAAAAAAATGAAAATCGAAAAGAAATAAAATATGTTCATATAATATAATGTATATATTTAATATAAAAAACTTTTTAGGCAAAGATGAAGGATATGGAGTAGAAAATCTTCGGTGCGCCGGTGCAATTGCTGGAGAGACTTCTTGTGCATATCAAGAAATAGTGACAATTTCCCTTGTTACGTGTCGAGCCATTGGCATTGGATCATATTTGATTCGTCTTGGGCAACGTGTTGTACAAGTCGATAATTCCCACATTGTTCTTACTGGATACGCGGCACTTAACAAGGTAATTTAATAATTGTCTTTCTGGGTATTAAATTTTAATTATTAAATTTTTCTTTTTTTTTCTAAAATATTTATTTCTAAAAATGTGTCTCTGTGAGTATTCAAATATGGACATTTTTAACACTAGAAGCGCCAAATGGGTCAACTTGGGCCATTTTCATTTACACTCTCCCATATCTATCTTCTATTTTATTTTTTTATCTGAAGCATGAATTTTATCTTCTATTATTTATAAGTGCCATATGTTTTCTTTGCTTGGGTTTTACATGTAATATATATACATCACTACCGGCCAATTCTCCAACTTGTGCCCTAAAAACTGAGGACTCAAAAAACAAAATCATTTATTATTTTATTTATTATACCACAATTACATAATAATTATAATTAAGATACTACACTTTACAGTAAGATCAATTACAGAAATTTAATTTTTCGGGCTTTTACTTTAGTGAATGTATTAATCAAATCTGTAATAAAAACACTTTATTATTACTTAGATATTCTATCATTTTCTTGTTAAATCTTGGTATGTCCGAATATTAAATTGACTAAGTGTATAATTGTGTCTTAATTTGAGAGTTTAATTTTTATTTAGCCTGGCGCCCCTCGATTATAGCTAGTGAAGTGTAACCCAAAACTGCATATGGTCTTCTAACATTCATAACCAAGGTGAAATTTTAAACTTAGTCAATAGATTTATGAATTTGATTCAGAATGTGAAGATCAAGAATGACTTCTTTTCACTTTTGATATTTCCAAATTATGATAATTATAATTATATTCCCCTTAAATGAGGCCACACTTGATATCTCCCTGAAAGATTTTATTTTATATACAAATTAATATTTTATTTACATACAAATTATTAGTAAAGATATAAACCCATGTTTGTTTACTTGTAAAGGAGCTAAGAGAAGGAGTGTCATTTCACCTTATTATTGGGAGGGGGGTCAAACGGATATTTTAGTTGAATAAACTTTTTACTAAAACCCTTATATCTAAAATATATTTTTTAGTTAAAAAAATTTTATTTTAGCACTATTTATAGAAGTCCATTGATCCCCTCCCTCCACCACTCTAAATTTTAATAAAATATGTCATCAACTATACATAGAATGTAAAATGTTGCTTTTTTAGAATTTGCGTATCTAAATAGCTTTTTTCATTCTGCAAAAAGGGTGCTAAAAATAATAAACATGCTTAAAAAATATAATATACTATCGCATCAAGAGAAGAGAGAGCCTACTTAGAAGCCCCTCTCCATAGGTGGGGACTCAAGACACGGACGAATCTGAGTCTTCTATAGGGTTAGAAGTTGGTGAGGGGAGAAATACTGCTTGGATCTGAAGAGCAACAGCTTTGGCAACCGCAGAAATAAGGTCATTCCAGGAAAGATCCGTCACACCCAGATGGACCCAAGTTTCATTCATTAATACGAATCGGAGGAAAAACTAATTTGGATGAAACAGCTTCATACTGCGCTCTGAATCATAGACACGTTGGTTTGTTTCTAGTCGATTGTTAGAAAAGGCAGCACTCATGCATAGGGATTCCAGACGGGACGTCCCGTCCCGCGTCCTTCAAAAACATTTAAATGTCGCGCAGATATTAAATTAAAAGATTTTGATTGTAAAATAAGAAAATAATATCATAAAATGTGATGGATGCTTTTTTTGAAATGTATTTCTTTCCTAAAATATGCATTTCGGACATTGGCGGGTGTGTTGCATGTTAATGCTCGCGGAGCGCGTTAGATGTCACTATCTGGCATGGAATACCCTCGATTAAATCTAAAAATAAATGATAAATAATAAATAATTTTTTTAATTTTTTTAAAAATATTTTTTGTATATAATTTAGTATAATTTTTTTGTGTATATAATGTACATATATAGTATTTTCTCTGTCTACCATTAGGTGTAGGTAATTTTTTGTATAAATAGTATAAATTTAGAGATTAAAAATGTCAAAATCGTTAATTATGTGAAAATTTTTTTGTCTCGCGAGACCATATTTGAAATCTGGCAACCCCACTCAAGACCTCTACTTGTAGTAAAATGGCCGAAATGTGAAAATTTTAAAGATACTTTCTAAAAATCATAGGGGTATTTGGTTAGTGATGCAACATAGTGGCGAATCCCTGGACTTTTCACTCCATTTTGTACAAAGATAGGCAGGCTAAGTCAACATAAATTTTATTATTATTATATTTTTTTATTTATTATTTATTTTAAAATATTTTATCATTATAAAATTTGTGTTAATTGAGCTAGTTTCACTACCTTTGTTTATTAGATAAAATTAATGTCGATTTGCCAAACATCTGTTGTACTGAGGGTGACATCATTTCACTGCTGACGAAATATCTTACCCAAAATATTCTTTAATTGGCTGAAGTCCTAATTGTTAATAATTTCTCAACGGTCATCTTTAACAATTTTTATATAAATATATACGTTAAAAATTGAAATTACAATTGTAAATTCCTCTAACAAAATAAAATATTTTATTTAAAAATCTATAAAATATGTGTCATGTTCAATGCATGTCCGCTTAGCAGTTTCAGCTCACAGCCCGAAAAGACTGAAGTGAGTAGATCATCCCCACCATCACACAGCCCCCACTCCATCATAAAACACTGAGTCGCTCACCACTCCCCGGCCAATCAGAGGTCTTAACGATAGAGAGTCCTTAACGTCTTGCCTATAAATATAGAAAAGGTATTGCTGCACTCTCATCGTCAAACCAACTGCATTTCACATAACATCTTAAGCCATTACCCTGTTCGAAAAACCCTCAAGAACCAGCTTGCCTAAAGCGATCTTTCTGATAGAACCACCTTCAAGAATAATCTGCTAGCCAGCATTCAAAAGGGGATCTTTAAAAAACTGCAATCAACTAACCCATCGCTGCCAAAGTACTGCAAAATCCTGCATTTCTACACTCAAGAAAAAGTTGATAAATCATTTGCTGACGGAAAAAATTTGCCTTCTCTAAATTTATAATTTTTTTTTTATTTTTTATTTTTTTTTTTTTTAATAAATCTTAAAAATTATATTTTTGAGCAGACAATCTATAATTTTATATTTTCTCTTTCCCAACCCATCAGTTCAAGATGACCTTTGTTGACATTTTTAAGTAAGAAAGCTACGGTTTCTAGTGTTAATCTATATATATATATATATCCAGAACATATATATATATATGGAATAATGTTTTCCTGGGTTGGTCCGCGTTGATTGTTGAGATCAAGCCCGCCCTGGACCTCAGAGCGAAACCCAAACCACCGCCACATCCACATCCACATCCACATCCACCGACCAAACTTGGGGACTAGCAA
>JAAAKE020026526.1:0-10132 GCA_010014785.2 Anisolabis maritima | reverse complement strand
CAAAAAAAAATGTTCCTGGTCTGAAAAGAAATATTTGAACAATAAATTTTGGTTATTAGAAATTAGACCATCCAAACAATCTATTAATGGCGTTTTAGGTTCATTGATCCAGAGTTCTTCTAGAGTGGATCATGCATGCGTGGCCCACTCTAAAACGATAAACCAAAAACTCCATTAGCGATCTGGTTATTTGGATTGTCTACCTTCTAGCAACTAAACACGATCTAATTTCTGCAAACTATGATAGCCCTATTAAAAACTATTTTCTGGCCTACTATGATGTGGTCAATAACTGATTCTCTCACTCATAGGCCTTTATTAACAAAGACCTTACATCACTAAGCTTTTTTATATAGTATTTCTGCAAAAAAATTTTCTTAAATTGCTAATTCAACTTCATAATAAAATTCTATTTAAGATTTTTCCTACGTTAATACGGGCCTTATACTTGGCCGAAGATACTCCTTAGGACCCATTTGTAAGCCTAGAAAAAATTCTATTGCCGGGATCGACGATCGAACTCAAGTTTTCAAGGTTTTAACAGCTACTCTACCAAGACGTTAATTCCAGATTATAGTCATAATAAATATAGAAAAGAAATAGCCAGTTTCATGTCGAATTAATAATATCTTTCTTTACCATATTCATTTTATTGATTCATATCTATTTCTTCTTCATAGTTGGTACTTTTCAGGTATTTTAAATCGAGAAAAATGATAGTTTTAATAATATAACTTCAAAGAGATTTATTAAAAAAAAAAAGATAAGAGAAAAGAGAATTTATTTTAAAACTTTAGAGAGAAAGATGAGAAAAAAATAATTTGATCCTATTTCCTAACAGAAAGATAAATTTAGAGGAGATTTTGCCATCTCGTGACTTCCTTTTATAAAGCCTCTGAGGTGGAAAACATCAATAACCACATGCTTTGAAAATTCTTCCGGATTGTAGTCACATGCTTTTGTAGATGTTCCTACTAAACCCAATTTGGATGCGCGCAAAATGCAAGCATACAGACACACAGAAACGTCCCCCCCCTTTCTCTCTCTCTCTCTCTCTCTCTTAAAAATATCCTTCTCTCAACATGACACGAGATGCATCCATTGTTTACGAGAGAGTAAATATCAGTCAGAAAAAGAAAAAAAAACAATTGTTTAGGTCGCAACGGATTTTTTTTTTTTTTTTGGAATAAATTCACTCATTTTAATTCCCTGATGGAGATCGAACATAAAAAGCATATTCATTTTTTAACTATGAATGGGAAAATAGATTCGTAAAGCCTCGTGTGCACATTTCATTTGATTAATTCTACTTTCTAAATTTGTTATTCAAATGAGTACAAAATGAGTTCTAAAAAGTCTTTTTATTGAGAATCGGATATATTAAACCAACAAAGTGGAGGGTTCAATTATTCTAATCTCTATCCTCTTACCCTTCAACGATTTAATATTAGCAAAGAGGAGGAATTATATTTAAATATTCATTTGATTTTTAATACATCAATTGATTTTTGATTAATCGGGGGTCTGTTTATATATGTCCTATACTATTCTAATTAAATGATGGGATTATAGAATAATTTACACTTAACGTCAATTTTTGATTTAATCAAAACGAAAACTTTATTAAGCTATTATTTTATCATTTGAGAATTTGAGTTCAAATTTTTAATGGAAGGAATTAAATTTTCAACTTAAGCCTGATCAAATCTTTGAGAAGTTCCTGGAATTTCAGAAATTTTATCTCTTTTCTGAAAACACAGAGACGCTCCCTCCACTTCTCCATAGATCAATCACAATCTCTCTTTTTCCACTTTTTTTTGTCTCTAGTTATGTAAATTTATAATTGAAGATGAAGAAAAGAATAACTTTTTTTTTTAATACACTCTACTCTGATGTTATAATAGTATTGAAATTATGAAATTAGTTTTTTAAAAGGGAGTATTTGTATTATTTTTACATATATTCTGAGGCATATATAATGTATTTTTATATTGTATAGGTCTGAAGCTGGCAAGACCAAAATGTCAGTAAAGGATAGAAGAATAAAAAAATTATTTTCTTTCATAATCTTCAATATATATTTTGTTGTTTACTTCGATTGGTTGTAGTGGAGCCTCTTAAAAACTTTGAAAATAAAAAATAATTTTTTTTTTCCATAAAATTATAAAATAATTTCACTATTTGGAGGCCTTGACGTTTTTTAATGTGCCCTTTGAGCTTCTAAATTCCAATATAGCCAAGAGAAAATTTCGGATATTAAAATTTATTATTAAAAAAAATATTTTTCTTAACGAGTTCAAGGTCTTTTGAAACCTGAGGCTTTAGACAGAACCCAGATCCGAAACCTGATCAATATACCTCATATTGATATAATAATTTTATTAATTAGAATGTCTAAATTTTTTAACTAATCCGCCTTTTGCTACTGAAATAATATTTTTAAATTATTTTGTTTTTACCATTTTCTTGGTTATTTTATTTTATTTTAAACCATAATATAGTAGCTAATTTCTATATAATGTATATATATATATATATTATGTGTATTATTTTATTATCATTATCTATATTTACTAGATTGATTATATTATTTATATTTATTTTTATATCATTACACAATTATTATTATGGCCAAAGCTTTGTGCCAAATAAAATAAATAAATAAATGAAACTATAATATCCACGATGCCTAAGATGTCGACTTAAAAAAAAACTTATAGACTGTAAATTTTGGTTTTCTTAAACTCCAAATTTTTTTCATTAACTAAAATTCTGATCGTTACTTTATCCATACTGATTTAGATACTGTCACGATGACTGTCAGACTTGAGTTTTAGTTGATTGTTCTCCGGCTTCCTACATTTGGGTAATTTTTTGTCATAAAGTAAATTTGATTTGTTTCCTTGAAATCAGAATTTAACCCGTTCTGCTAATCAGCATTCGTATTGAAATAATATTTTTACCAATTTTCTAAATTATTTTAATAAAATCCGGTTTTTAACATCAAATCCCCTCACAAGTTCCATTAGGATGAGTTTATTTATATTTTGATTGATTGATTTATTTTTACTTGCTCTTTCTTATATATTACATATATATCTGAGGCCATTTAGACTCCGTCCTTATTTAACTAAATTAATTGGTAGCCAATGTAATTTAAATACATTTTTGTTGCTCAGGACGGGAAGCGAACCTCTGACCTTTGGTACGTGAATCTAGACCTCTAGCTCTGCACCAAGGGACAGGGCTAAACAGAATTTAATTGTTAATTTAATTTAATTTTGACTCTGTCCCTTGGTGCTTCATATACCAAAGTTCAGTGATTCCCTTCCCGTCCTATGCGACAAAAATTTATTTATATTATATTGGCTACCAATTGGTATAAATAAATATGGACAGAGTCCGAATGGCCTCAGAGGCCGAAAAAGACTTAAAAAAAAAAATAAATAAGTTGAATTTTTTTTTTATAATTTTAAACACAAACTAAAAATCTCTAAAAATAAAAGCTATCTATCTATCAAGGGGGCCCGATGTGACAGGACAACACAATTTTCTTTACTTTCCGGAAAGAATGTGCAGTCGTCACACCAGCTTTTTTTTTATTTTTAACGCTGAAATAATAAGATAATAAAAAATTTAAGTATTACATATTTTTCATATCTTAGATTATCTTTATATCTAAAAAGTGTTTTTAAGTACTTTATAATTAACTTACACATTAAAATAAAAATTTTTTTTTTTCCTTATATTAAATAATAATTTATTTTTTATTTGTTCCAGGTACTCGTTGTTCCTTCTCTCTCTGAACTACAAACCAATTGGTTGATTTTTACGACCTGAAAATAAGCGTGAGTTTAGTTTTTTTTCTCCTTTTTAATCTTTTAAGTTCATTCACTTCACGCAACAGTTCCAACTAAAATCAACAAGTTATTTTATTACGTTGGTTGTTGCTTGGGGGAAAAAAAAGTAATATAATTTTTTTTTATTTAATTAAAAATTTATATTTCTAAAGGCTCAAAAGATAGAGATATTATTTTTGTATAGGGTTAACTTAAAGAATATTAAACCCTTGTTGAATTTTTTTGATTTAGATGTTTAGAATGAAATGTAAGTAGAACAAAAGTGAAAAAAAAATAAGTTTTTCAGAAAAAATTCAAAACGTTAAATTTGCAGCTCTCTTTTACTAAATCTAAAGGAAGGAAGCTATAAGAATGTTCTCTTTTTAAGGGAAGGGCACAAGGTCGCCAGGAAATGACCTCATTTAACGGGGATGAAGGGGTTTCAGATATCGTTCATGAACACTGGAATATGTTCGTTGGACTCAAAAATTCTTATTTTAACAAGCTTAGATCCCATTTGGGGATTTAAGAAGTGGTTTTATTAGTTTTAAATTATATTTGAGGGTAAAGTTATTTTAAAGTATTACAATATATATCATATGCATGCTTCTATCATATTTTCGTGGATAAACACTCTACTACCCCCTCCTTCTACTCTAAACCTACTACCCCCTCCTTCCGTATTTCCGCCCCCAAAAAGAAGTGTTGTAATTATTTGACTTGCAAAATTTTGATAGATTTTGTAGGAACTATATATAGTGTTTGTATTAATTATATTAACTATTGAGCCACAAATCAATATATTTGAATATTTTATTATTATATTTAGAGAAAAGTTTTTCAAATAAAAATTCTCTAATTATTTATTATTATTATAATTCTTATTGAAAAATATTTTATTTCATTAATTTGTGCAAAAAATTGACTTGATGATTTTTTTTTAAACCATAAACTCATAAATAGAAAAATGTGAGGGCGGGGCTCCTCGCGTTAGTATGACCTCTGGTTCAAGTCCGGGAAGCATCAAACACGCAGGCCCAGTTAAAACAATCATCTCGCACTCATTCATTTTAAACGATATATATAGAGTCCCTTGGGGCATTGTTTTGAAAACCACCATCTTTTTCAAAACCCCAATTATTCAATATTTGATAGGACTTAGAACTTTATATTCAATGTAACTTGATATCCAGGATAAAAAATTTGAAAATGGGTTCTTGGTAAAGAAAAGATTAAGAACCACTCATAGAGAGCAAGGGTCTCCGAACTTTTTGTCCGCATGCCGGAATGGTAAGCCAGAAATAGGACGAGGGCCAAATTTTTTTGGGTCAAATTTCTTAATATTTTAAATTATTTTCTTTACTTACAAGAAGAGACTTGCTAATTAGATAAAAGCCCACTATTTGGATTGATAATTTCATTTACGAAAAAGTATATTAATTAAGCTCCAAAAATGAAGATAAATTAAGGTACTTTAGTATAATCGCCTATCTGATTTTATCAGTCCGGATGAAGGCGACTCTCGGGCCGGATTCGGTCTTTGATATAAAGTATAATAATATAATAATTTTACACTTGAAATGAACTCTTCTTATTGAAATTTTTAATCAGGATTATTGTTTTCAAATTATTTATTATTTTAATATTATTTTTTTTAAATGATTAATCCCATCATTTAATGGATAAAGGTTTTGTTTTTTAATATTTAATACCATATGAAAATGTAATTTTAATTCACAAATGTCATTTTAACTTGACAGGATGACAGACCGTCATATTTTTGAATATATATTTCCCAAAATAATTTTTTTCCTAAATGAAATTTATGGCTATAACTTTAAGAAAAAAAAATAAATATTAAGAAGAAATCATTGATCATTATTTAATTGTAACTAAATCTCTCCGTCTATAGTTGAAAATAATAGAAAATTGACCTTCACATTATAAAGATAAAAATTATCTTTTTTATATGAAACGTAAATAAATATTTCACTTAAAACATGCGATCGATCAAGGAAATAAAAGTAATTTTTCTTATCTTAATTAATGATATTAATATTTATAAATTAAACGTATGAAAGATTTCCTTAATTTTGTGAAAATATTTTTTAATGACTCTTAAAAGTAAGATTTTGATCAATAATAAAAGAAAATATTACAATCATCTATTAAGGACAAATTTTTCTCATTTCATTTTTATCTTAATCAAAAAGAATAATATAAATTATCTCGTCATTTTAATTTGATAAAATATTTACAAATAAAAAGAAGCCAAAATTTTTAAATTTATTTTTAATTACTTTATAATAATTCACAAGATTTTTTAAATTAAGTTGTGTGCAGTGAGTTTTAAAAGAAAGTTCCTCTACAGTAATTTCTTTATTTAATTAATTAGTTATTTTTAAAAAAAAGAATATGGAAATCAGTAGCGTAACTAATATGCTGGAGACCCGCCTGCAGAATTTTTTTGGACCCCTCTAAAAAAAATAAATAACAGGAAAGCTAAATAAAATAAATATTAGCTCATGTTTTCAAACGCTCTTGCGTAGCGGCCTACTGGCCAGTTTTTATAGTCTCAAGACACGAAATTTCCATAAACAATTTTTTTTTTTTTTAAACAATAAAAGTAATAAGATTGTGATATAAGAAAATAAATACTTGAAGTATATTTTACCATTAAATTTTAAAATCCCCTTTAGAGTAAAAGTTCAAATTTCTTTATTATTAATCGCTAACTGGCCCAATTGTTACGCGTGTAGCTTCTGCAATGCTTACGTATATTTATTTATTTATTGTCTTTCAGCATGGAGGACCAAATAGACCTACGAATACGATATACTATTATATAATAGAATTTACGATAACCGTGATTCGTCCATTTTTATTCAAATTAATTTCTAGCCAATATAATTTAATTTCGTCATTTAGGGCGGGACGGGACTTTTAACTCTAAGTTGAGGGACATGGGTTATATTAATTATTAATAATTACTTAAAATTTTATGACATTTAAAAATATTTTACAGTGTTAACTTTAAAACTCAAATGATATCCCAGTCTGTTATTTAAACCAATTGGATACCAATTCTATATAAATAAATATGGCTGAATAATGATTATCTTAAATTGAATGGTTTCAAAGTACTATGGGAGTAGAAATTTATTCGTCTCTGGTTGCTGCCACATAGGCAACACAAATATCCAACTCATTAATGGTTTTTTCCATTAATTGCTCTAGATCAGATGGCAAAATCTCTTGAGTTTGGGCTACTTACCTTCCAGCAACCAAAGATATATGAATTTTACTTTAGCCTGTATAGGATTCGTGATTTTTTTCAAAAACAAGTTTTCAACAATGAACTGTATGAATCCATACAGAAAAATTCGATTATATATATATAAATTTAGGTTTGTGTGAGTCTAATAAATATAATAAAATAAATAATAATATTTGGATTATACACTAAAAATCCATTGACACAATTTTTTCTTTAATAAAACCAAATAATTATAAAAAAAATTTTCTTAATAATTTCTTCTTTATCATCATCTTTTTTCGGTCACATTTCATTTTAGGGATTTTTTCTCTCCTTTTTTTTTTACTTCATTATGAGTGGAAAAAAATATGAATTATCTCAGTGGAAGATATTTTCTAAAGCAAGAACATGAATTTCATTTCTATAACGATTGCAAAGGGCAGAAGAGAGAGTGAGAGAGAGAGAGAGAGAGTGTGAGGAGGGGCTCTCTTTGAACCCTCGTCGGAATTTATCACCTTGATAAAGCTTTGGGCGCGAGCTTTGATTAAAATCTTAAGACATTCCCATTAAATCATAGATAACGAAATGGACTTAAATTTCAGCAATTGTTTTTTTCCTTTTATATATATATATATCTTATCTAAAAAAAGAAAAATTAATTTTTCGAATTAAATCAAACCTCTGACCAGAACAAAGGTAAAGGAATTACTTCGTGGAAAAGGAGTCACTGGTCCTCTTCCTGTATTGAATTCATTTAAATTAATTTAAGACTATATAGCCTCAGATGCCAAAAAAAATTTAAATTAAAATTCTACTAGCAAATACTTAGCCTCATAAGAAAAATCTTAACTTAATGGGAATTTTTACTATAATTTTTTATATAAAAATTTTTCTAAAACGGCTAATTCAAACAGCTTCCTTTATAATAGTGAAGAAAAATTTTAACTCATAAAGTCTATATAGAGAAATTTCTTTCAAGTTTAAGATTTTTCTTAGGAATATTTTTGTACAGGTGTCTTAATATTTTCTTATATTAAAAAAGTTTTTGGTAAAAATTGGATTTCTTTTTCTTAGAAGGGTCACTTCCCAATAAGAGCATAGAATTGGTAAATTTTATACTAAAATCTGGGTTCTTAACTCAGTATTTGAGCCGCCTCTCCATTGCTGAGAGGTTAGAGGTGTTAACATTGTTGATATGGATAATAATCAAGGAAGTAGGTTCGGTTTTCACTTATATAAAAATTTATTTAAATCACTTGTATATCAATTACATGTCTAGATAACGGTAATTAGTAATTATAGTATAGATTAATAATTTAGGGTTTATATAGCCTCAAATCCGAAAGCCATAAAAAGTAGTATTTAAAGATAAAAGATAAATTTTGAATATTCACTATCTTGTTTATATTTTTACTTCTATTTATTTGTATATAATAATATTTTATATATAAATTTTTTTGAATAAAATGTAATTTTGTAAAAGGTATGACATGTCAAAGCTACATAAAATAAGACTTCTAAAAGTTGTAATCCTTTCAGAGAAACGGTCTTTCACAAAATGGCCGAATAAAAAAAAACTTTAAAATTGTATAAACTAAGGCGGATC
Organism: Anisolabis maritima; assembly: GCA_010014785.2. Lineage (NCBI taxonomy): Eukaryota > Metazoa > Arthropoda > Insecta > Dermaptera > Anisolabididae > Anisolabis > Anisolabis maritima. The sequence goes on along the minus strand of JAAAKE020026526.1, from coordinate 1,431 downwards.
TTTATGGGGATTTTTTAATTCATTTTCCGAAAGGGAAAGCGCTATATTTGTGCATTTTATTCTTCTGCCCGTGAGCCATAATTACAATAGATATCGACCCAGAGTTTTTTGCTTTTTAATAGTGCATCATTTTATAAGAGTAGCAAATATTTGTAGGATTTTAACCCTCCTGGTACCAGGTTTCTTATTTAATAAAATGTGAAATGTAGTTTCTTGAAAAAACTTGAAAAATGATTTAAAATACCCCAGGGAGCGCGTTGCTCCTTATTTTTCATTTTTCTTAGGCATTTTTTGTGATTATAAAATTCTAAAATAATTTAAATTTGTGCTATTAACATTAACAAAAGACCACGCCTTGTCTCCTAGAAAGATTTATTATTTTATTTTATTTTTATACCATTTATTTATTTCACTTTTGTTTATGATTACATTAGGAAAAAATCTCCCTCAAACATCATAATAATATAATTTCTATATCTTGATAAAGTTAGAATCATAATACTATAATTAATTTTTCTTAGAATATCAAATCTTATTTTTTTTTTTGAGGGAAAAGCCTTAAATTAAAGGCTTAAAAACCCTCAATCCTAACAAAAAAAATCATTGCCCGGTTGGTTACCCCTGGTGTATCGTGCACTAATGGCACACACCATTCCCTGCCGGTTTCGGGTTCTCTAACCCATTCCCGGTCACCCTCCTCAGTCCCCCATGATTTTCCCCTTCAATGAATGAAAATGATGCCTCTCCTCCTGAATGTGAAATGTTCGAAAATGTTTCATCATCAAATCTTAATATTAATCAATAAAATTAAAAATAAATTAATCTTAATTAATATAGCAGGATACAACAAATAAATAATTTATGAAGCATCAAGGTTCATAATAGATAATCTTCTTAGTACAATTTAGCACAAACCTTTCATTTTCGATAAAAAATTTTCATATTAAAATTTCACCAAGATTATATTCTGTTTACGTATGTGTTTATAAAAGAAAAAGTATTACGGCTATAATAAATGTTTTGGGAGATTTATTCACTTGAGTTAAAATTTTTATAATTAAAATTGAAAAGCTTTTTACACCTAGATTAACTTGAAGATGGCTTTAAAATAGAATTTAAATAGGAATTTATTTTGCCACGCTGTTTTGAATTTGACTGAATTATTGTATATAAAATTTTTTACTTAATTTTTTAAATATTTATGTATAGCCTAGTTATATAATTTTTTTTATTTATTTAGATTTAGTGGCTCAAATGATTCAAGCTAAAATTAATTTTATATATACTCACACATTAATGCGAACATACCTAATTGTTTTTTTTTTTTTTTTTTTTTTTATGAGTACTTGGTACCCCAATATTTATACAGTATAAATGGCATAAAAGAAAGAAAGAAAAAATTTTACCTCGTTGACCTTGTACCAACAACCC
>JAAAKE020026515.1:0-10133 GCA_010014785.2 Anisolabis maritima | reverse complement strand
TCGATAGAGAATTTTGTACTCTATACATTGATGCTGTTCATTTTTTTCCAAATTTTAATTTTTTGCCTCTTTTTAGCCAGTAATTCAATTGTCTACACACTTATGCTAAACACAATTCCGAAAGGTTGGAGGTCAATTAATAGCCAAGGGCTGTGCGTTCGGATCCGATAAAAATTTATTTAAATCAAATGGATAGAAATAAATATTCCTCGATTTTGTATTGTAATTAATATATTATAAATATAACGCTTAAAGTCTAGTCCAAGATGCCGAAAAAAAAAACCATACACCAATTGAAGAAAATAAATACAAGAGTTTGAATGACGTTTCCCAAGTCACAGAGAGATATTTGCAGCAACTCTATATAAAAATATGTTTGGTTTAACTAGCGCTTCTGGCGAAGGAGTTAGGTACTAACATTTAGGACTCTATTAATACTTCCCCATAGAGTTGCTTTGCCTGCTCTGTAATTGGAAAAAATTTCATGAAAACGAAGTGATGTAGAATATATATATATATATATATATATATATATCACCAGGTTAACCTCTTTCTTATTAATTTTTTTTTAATGGCCTCAGTACCAGTTGGCCAGCAAAGGTGACTATGAAATATTTAAAGATAAAATAGAAGATATATATATATATATAATAAAAAAGTTAATTAAATATTTGAAATAAAAAAGAAATGAATAAATAAATCTTTCCTATTAAGTATGTAAATGTATGATGATGCAGATGACCAATATTTTCCTAATATTTCCTATTAAAATTAAGAAAACTCTAAACTGAATTTCGATGAAATAATATTTGTATTTGTCTTTGAAAAAGAACGCTGCTATTTTCTAACCGTGATGTCATTTCATGTCAACTAACCGTATTAAAATAGCTGATGCCATTGTTATAGAAACTGCGTGCAATCGCCTCGGTAGTGACGACAGCAGCAACGGGATGTCCATTGCCCATAGGCTTGCCAAGGGTGACGATGTCGGGGACGACGTCCTGGAGCTGAAATCCCCACCAGTGACGACCCACACGTCCAAAGCCTACTTGCACTTCATCTGCAATGCAAACTCCTCCGGCGGCGCGGACTTCCCTAGAAACAAAAACAATCATTCAAATATAAAATTGAAAAATAATTTCTAGTTTATACTCTTATAAAATTATTTTTGATTTATTAAAAATTTATTTAATATTTAATCTTTAATTTGATCCTTCTATTGTTAAAGAAAATTTTTTGTTCTAATAAATGATTAAATTATAATATTAATAAATTTTATATAAACTCGTTATTTAATTGAAATCTGATGAAAATTATAAAAATCGAGCAAAGGGGTAATCTCGCATACTTTCCTACGAAAAATGATCCAAATAAATAGTTAAGGTTAGTATAAAATTTCTAAATATGATAGAAATTAAGTAGAGAGCAGACAGGTTGGGCTTTTTTATTCATTTCTTGCTGAGAGGCAGACAAATTTTGTCTATATATTGATGAAGATGAATTAATTGAAATGACGCAGAGGTGTTTAAGGAAAAAAATCTCATAAACAGCCTGTAACACTATTTAAAAAAAAAATGCTACGTATTTTGTTAAAAAAAATAAGTCTGCCATATTCATAAGTTCTAATTACAATTACAATTACAAATTTGGAAATTATTTAAATGATGCGGAAAACCCGGGACTTAGTTAATATAAATAAATTCTTAGATCCAGGTACAATTGGGGAATATTTAATTAGGACAAGAAGAAGGAGATGGAATGGAGCCAAAAAGAGGGAGGAGAGTGAAGAAATTAGTTAGATAATTCACTCAACTAATTTAACTCTCATTTAGCGGAGATGTAACGCTTTAAAGAGGATTGAAAATTTACCGATAAACGTTTTTAAGGTAATTCTCAGGAAGGATGATCTGCCCTCCGCAGCTGACGAGACTCTCGGCGATGAACGCAGCGACTTTTCGGCCTCGCTCCTTTGCCTTATCCAGGAGAGATCCCACTTCTTTTGCGTACAGCAATCCGATGTCCTCGTTCTTGTAGTCGGAGCTGCGGTAGATGCCTCGATAGGAGTCAGGGCAGGGAGCCTACAAAAATGCAATCACTTTAGAATTTTATACCTATCTATAATATCTATTTGCGCTAGATGTCATCTTTGGGGAAATATATTTAGGGTGTTTCTTTCTGTCATTGCCTAATTTTACCCAATAATCCTATCTTTAATTGCAAAGGTCCTAGCTTAGAAAAAAAAACTCTCTATTATTGAATCTTCTTTGCCATTTCCATCCATCCAGGGCTATTCTTTAAATAGTCAAAATGACCAACGGAGATAAAAATAAAAATATTTCATAGTATAAAAAATTTTTTATTAAAATATTCTATTTACGCTTTTAATTCACATTATGGTCACACCTGATGAAAGCAGAATCGCTGTCAAAATGTCAAATGTCAATCAAAAATTTTAATAAAAAGGCTTCATATTTTTTTATACCCCATCCTAATCAAATTATTAGAAAAGAAATTTATTTATTGCGTCCTCATTTAAGGTAGGTAGCCTATTCAGGATTTTTGTTTGTAATTTCTTCTGGGATTGAAACAAATCCACTTTTCATACGCATTTATTTGTATCTTTTTTTATTTAAAACAAAAAAAAATTGCAACTAAATCATTTCTAATCTACCAAATTCATTGAAATGCATCATATGATTTTTTATCCTTATCATTTATTCTTTTTTTTTTTTTTTGGAATCTAAAATTAAGACAGATTTGCATGTAAGGAAGGATCCGTTTATAAAATAGCATCTTGGAAAAGATTAACTAAAATGAACGTTTCCCAAGAGGAATAAAAAGCCAGACACACAAATAATCAAAGAGAGCTTTCTAAAAACACAACAAATCATTGCTAATACTAATTTGCGTAGCATTCGATTTCCTCTCATCAATCGGGACGGTAACCTTTACCGACTTTTTACTAGCAAATAATTTAGGGATTTAAGAGTGATCGTTAATTAAGTCAAAAGTTCTTTGCTTTGTTTGTTTGATTCTCTAAGTGCAACTTAAAATAATTTAGATTAAATAGATTTTTGAGATCGAAGGTCTCCAAGCAGATGTGTGATGTGATAATCCATTTTTCCATACTGGGGATGTGAGTTTTTTGCTAGTTTGTTGGCAGGACACCGACGTCCCAGATGGGCTGGAGATCCCGGGTTTGACTTCCGGGGATTAGATGGTTATTTGATCCATCAATAAAAAATAATTTTTATCCTTGTTGATATAAATTATTTAATTAATAAATCATGATTATTATATAATGAATTTCTTGTGTCTGCGAAATTCCTGGTTCGTGAATTCCAAAAGGTTGATCATTTTTCTAGGAAGGACTATTTTCATAAAAAAAAAAAAACAAAGTTTGATGTGTGTAAAATTTCAAATTATTTTTTATCATTCATGTTTAGTTACTAGGCCAAAAGATCGGTGACATTATTTCTATTTTTAAAAAATGATCTTATCAGTACGTAAATATTAAAATAACGATTCTATTTGCATTTCTAATAAATCATCATTCTGGTAAAAATACAATACTTATTTACCCATGATTAGAGAGAAGAGAAAAGGGGCCATAAGTCAAGAAGAGAGAGCAAAGGGGCAGGAGGTCAGGAGGGAATTTTTTGTTTCCCTTCAGACACAACACAAATTTGTTGACATTTATTATTGTTATTGTTGGAAATATATAAAGGTAATATCCCTCTTTCTTTCCAAAACATACCATGTTGAAAAAATAATATCTCTCTCAATAAATTTACGCTTCTGACAAGGGGGGGAGGGGGGAAAAAAACTTTTTTATTGCTACTTTTAAAGTTTTTTTATTTTATTTTATGCCCAATTAATCTTTGAGTGAGAAGCGCTTCCCTTTGATCTATCACAACCTCTTGGGACTTGGGTTCGGTTACGCCCCAACCATACTAAAGGCAAGGACAGAATTGTAATCGTAATGCAAAATAAATGTCCATCCTCGGGGGGTATGACAGTATCGACTTTCTCCCATAAATTATTAAGATAATCAGATTTCAACTTCCGACACCGTACACCGTAAATACGCACCTCGCGGGTCCTTTTTTTTTTTTTTTTTTTTGTTACTGTTACTGTTACTGATTCACTTTATTATTTTATATTCCCGATGTGTTCTTTTAGTCCTAGTTATGTTTTCATGTCTTGGATGTGTGTTTTTCTGACTTTGCTAATGAGTTGGAATATTTTACGTGGATTTTTACTTTTCCACTCACAAGATTTCAATTTATTTATTGGGATTAATTAATCGTGTTAAGTGAGAGATTGTTGTTTTCATAAAACAAGAATGAAAACCTGAAACCCTATTTATTTATTTATTTAAAGATGATAGTAATGGGAAGATCATTTTGAGAAATATGAAATTGTCCAAATTAGGAGAGAACAAATTTGTATATGGCTATTATGTCGTTCAATTTAGATATTTTAAGTAACTAACCCCTTGGATATTTATTAGCTACTTGATCGAAGCCGAAGCCTAATTTGAAAAGGCAATTTGATAAAAAAAAAAAATTAATGGAAACATTAAGAAGGAACTATTTTTTCGAAAGACTCGTTTTAAATTTTGCAACCTTACAATTTAAAAAAAAAAAAAACAAAAAAACAAAAAAAAGCCAATAATGTTATGATATTTTACTAAATATAATATAATAATAACGTTTCGGAAAACCAACACCTCCTTCTTCAGGGCTAGTGGGATATTAAAATTGGCCTTCGAATGGTCATTATCAACCAATGCCTTTCGCAAATCACGACGAAATGTATGGGGAAATTCATATTTTCACTAGTCCTGAAGAAGGATGCATTGGTTCTCCGAAACATTTTTGCAATTTGGTTACCTTTTTTTTTTTTAAATCATTCGGTCGTAATAGTGTCTACAGACACACATGCAGAAACAAGGCGTTCAAGAATTTTGGTTTTTCATTAAACTTTACTATATGCAGCATTTAGTGTTGTTTTAAGAAAATAAAAAGTTGCTTTTGTCCATTTATGTACAGAGGTTACCAATTGGGATTTGGCCTTGTAAATCTATTTTATATGGGCTTTATATCCATTTCATTACTAAAATGACTATTAAAGTGACTAACTTGGAGAGCAACAAAATTTGATGACTGATGATGATGTGATATTAAATTTGACGTAAAATGTCCCCTATCAACTCCAAATGGAATGGTTTTATTGGCCATTGCTCTCTGATCAGATTAATATCAAAACGTTATCATCAAACTTAAATAAATGTTCAAATCTTTTTTTTTTATAATATGGAGAGGTCAAACCATTTTCTTCTCCAGGGTCACGCCGTGCTTCGGTAAAGCCAACAAAGAGACGGTTAAGCTCTTCTTCATATTAAGAAATAAAAAGTTTAAAAAAAAAGCTAAATAATAATAAAGAGGCTCCTTTCCCAATAAAGAAAGAATGAAAATAAAGTACAGAAAAAATAACCGATTAAAGTTCCTTCGTTTGAGAGAAAGAACAGCGAATATCTGGGGTTCGGTGGAGAGAGGATGAAAAGGACAAGGAATTCAAGTACCTACTAGGCTCCTTTGTGACTAGTGACGGAGGACTTTGAAGGGAGCTGGACCAAAGGAGAGGGGAGAAAATGGGAAGGACAAGATGAGGAAGGGATACGTAAGAAAAAGGTGGAAGGGAAAGAAGAAGAAGAACCATGTCAAAATGGCTGTGAAAAACAGAATTACACCACACGCACGACCGAAACTGTACATCAACTAATTATATAACTAATATATGGATTGAGAGAGAAAAACAAAAGCAGTTAGGTTTCTTTCTGATCAACTCCATTTAGCGTCTCGATTCATAAATGAAGACGTGTGTCGTTAGTTTATTTTCAAGAGATAAGATAATTGGTGATTTTTTCCTGACTCTGGTTAAAGCCATCTTCAGGATTGTTAGATCTGAAGATGGTTTCTCAAACAGAGCTGCTTTTTGGATTCCTCTCAAACTCGCTATCGTAACAAAAAAAAAAAAGGTACTCACCACGTGAACCCAATCGCTTTGTCCCGATCCATCGACGTTGTTCATCTTGTACGGCGAGATCTCCATGAGGTTGGTGAGGTGGCCATGGTAAGCGCTGTAACAACACGAGCAAAACGCCCGCGTGTTGACGAAAACCCTAATTTTTGACACCCCCAAAATAAATTGCTTCTAATCATGGCTAAAAATAAAACCCAGTTAAACATTCCATTCTCTATTTTATCACTAAATACTTAAAGAAGATGAGAGAGAAATTATTTATCATCGAGATACAGCGCGTGTAAGTTAAGTAACGCTGAAATCAGAAAGAGAAAAAACCAAAGAGGGCAATTAGAGAGAGTTTTTTCTTTTCAAAATTGGAAAATAATATTTGAATATATGTGGTACCTTTTTTTTTTTATTTTTAAATTTTCTAAGGGCTCTCTGGGATAACAAAACGTCATTCATGTCAAATTTAGTTGGAAAAACAATCTCATTGAGTATTAGCAAGAACACATTGAAAAGTTTGGCCATAGCAAATTTTGAAAAGAGAAAAGAGAATTGGATTGGGATTGCAGGGGGGCGCTACAAATTATAGGGAGGGGACAATTCGTGTTCATCATCAGGATACTAATGGTCAAAAGATTAAGTGAAAACAAAAACAACGAGAAAAAGAGGAAGGAAGGGAGGAAAAGGCTCCCTATTATTGCTCAATAAAAACTCAACATTAACAAGTTTCAAAACAAAATTTAAAAGACAAAAAAGATGCCAAGTCTTAAGGTGGTTGTTTTGTATTTCACAATGGAGTAAAAAGCAGGCTGCCTCTACGATATCAAAACTCAAGTTTGAGACGTTTCGGTTTTAATTCAAACTTAAGAGTTTTAATATTTAATTTTTGGAAAAAATTTGTACTTTTTGTTATTAAATCCAAATAAGAGAATGAAAATGTTTTTAATTTGTGTTATTTCGAATTCTTTAAAAAGAAAACTGAGATTTTCAGATTACGTAAACGATATGGTTTTGTTCAAGTTGGCCAGTAACGCCATGATGATGACGACCTGTCGATATATCGATAAGAGAAAGAACGAAATTCAGTTTAAGATTAAACGGCACTCGACGAGAGTGGAAAAATTATTATCTAATTCGGGATTCGCGTTTCCTCAATGCAATATTCAGTTTTAAATGTTGAGATTTTTTTATTTTTAGGAGAAAAATAAAATAATTTTTTTTTATCAGCTCAATTTTTCAGTCGCAAATCACGCCTTTCTTCAAATGCTTTTATTCAAAATATTTTATATCTAGCACACAGTAACAGTGATGTGTAATTTTTGGTCTTGAGGAAGAGGATGAAACGTCGAATATTTAATGTACAAAGAATATAGGAATAGACGCCATCATCGAAATTCCTTTTGTTTGCTATGACCTTCAACTTGTAGTTAGTGTTTTATCTTATAATGAAATCATTATCTCTTGTTAGTTGCCTAATAAATATTAAGCGTGTTAATAAAAACGATTGCGTAAACTTGAATAAATTTAGCGAGAAAAAAAAAATCAATTAGGTTTATCTTAGAGTGTAGGCTATCGCTCTTAAGTCATTTTTTTATGACGTTTTTTTTTCTTTTGTTAGGTTCATGAGATTGTGTTAAAATGAAAGATTTACTCTCTCCTGTTACCCTCAAGTCCAGAGAGTTGCCAATTCTTTTCTAGAAAGAAATTTTATAGAAAAAAAAAAAAAAAACAAAGTTTTTTTAGAGGGGATGACTCACTGGTTAAGCGTGACGACGTCATAATGACGTGTATGCGTCCTGGCGAGGCGTAGTGCTAAATCGTTGGCTTCACTTCCGCTATTCACGAAGAAGCATACGGAGAGTGGCTCTGGGAAGAGCGAAATCAACTTCTTGGCGCATAAGACGAGGTTATCGTGAAGAAAGCGATTGTTGGTGTTGAGGACGAGGGCTTGCTCGTGGCCGGCCGCCACTACATCGTCGTTGCAATGGCCGACTGAAAAAAAAAAACATTTTATATTAATTATAAAATGACTAGCAGCTAGGCAAAGGGCTTAACCTAAAACCATCTCCAAAAAATTCTCTTTACACTCCACGTCAAGTAGTTTCAGAGTCTCTGCGTTTCAAATAGTAAGACGACAGACAGACTTAGTCTTATACAATAGTATAGAAAGCTAGAAGTTCCCCCCCCCCCCCTAATTTTCCCAATTTGGATCCTTTCACTTATGCGTTTAATCAATTTTAATAATTATTTACAAGATTTATAAATTTAGATTCTTTAGAGTTTTTTAGTTTAAGACCCCCTAAATGAGTTTTTCCTTTTAGCCTAAAACCACAACTGAGAAATTCTGTATATTCTGAAAAAAAAAAAAAAAAAAAACCTCAATGTAGTTTCGGAGTTCATTCGTTACAGTCAGAAAATTAAAAATTAAATCTCACAATTATTATTCTCTAATTCAAGATATATATATCAAATTATAATTTTCATTTTTTGGCTATTATTTGAATAGAAATAATAATTGGAGAATTTTATTATTTTCTTTATATTTCAATTTATTTTTGGAAAAACTCTGAAAGATGTCAAAATTTTAATTCTCTTTTAAAATTAGAGTTCGTGGAAAGGACCATTTTTGGGAAGGTCTTAAGCAGAAGCCGGATGCATAGTTATATTTACTAGAATTGTTGAAAGCAATTTATATCTACTCCACTAGGATGGTATGCTTTTTCCCTGGAGGACAATCTCTTTGCCAAGTGGCGGCCCATTTACTATGAAAATTTACGAAAAAGGAAAATGGCTAAAGGTCGCCTGTAGAGTGCGGTGTTACGTTATCAACTCCTCCACGAAAATTAACTTTCAAGTAATTAATTATAAATAGCTGTTACATTATATGTACTCGTATATAATAATAATCAATATGCATGCTCGTAAAATTTTTATCGGTTTTTTTTTAATTAATATGGAAAAAAACTTGAACAAGGTGGGATAAAAATAATGTATTCATTTCTACTTAACGTTTAGAACATTTTTCACGATCAGTTACTTCCTATTTATTCAGGCCATGCCAATTCAATTGTCAATTGACTTTGCATTTCGCACATTTAGAATGGAGTTGTTGACCTTGAGAGTTGATCATTTTTTCTTTTTCTTTTTATGGAATATTTATAAATCAATGACTGATTTTTTTTTTTAGCTTGAATATATTAATAATGTGATAAAAAAAAAAAAAAACTGCTTTTCTAATCAAAAGATAAAAATTATATATTCTGGAATTTTTCTTAATTTCCTTTTCAATATTTATTTATTTATTTATTATTGCGTAACATGGATTGTGCTTGCTTGCAAATCAGGCCTCCCACTTCAGAATTCTTGTTTATTTCTAGATGGATTTAGCAATTACGCATGCGCGATCCGTTCTATTAGCGAGTTGGTATTTTTGGTTGCTTGCAACCAACCGGGTGTAATTAAATGTGTATTTCAGTCAGATAATTTATACTTTAACGATTAAAAGACATTTATTTATTTATTAATAATATAATAAAACGTTTCTGCAGCCGATGCACACAGTAGGCTATATGTCTTTTAACATCCCCCCCCCCCGCGTTTATTAGGAGACCGTTGCCAACAAATTGAAAACCTCCATGCTTCCCTTGCCTTATAGATAAATGAAAAAAAAAATTCTTTTTAACGTTTAACTTTAGAATTTCACGTTGAGTTGAGAATAAATCTGGTGTGACTATTTGGAATTAATTAAATTCAAGAGTAATTATTTGACCTAATTTTTCCAATTTGGGTTCTTTCTCATCTTTGTTGCGATTCTCCTTTAGGCTTTAATTTTAATTATTTAAAAAAAGGAATTAAATTTGTAGAATTTTTTCGTTTTCTTAACAAAGAAAAAAAAAAAACTATGAAAAGGCGTTAAGTAGTTTCAGAGAGTCCATCCAGACAATTAAAAATTAAAATGATTCATCCATCAATAATTAATGATTTATAAGTTTAAATTTCCAGAAATTGTATTTCACTTGGGGGGGGGGGGGGGGTTCCGGGAATGGGTCAGAGAACCCGAAACGGGGGAGGGGGAAGGGTGTGTGTCATCAGGGCAC
>JAAAKE020026504.1:0-10133 GCA_010014785.2 Anisolabis maritima | reverse complement strand
AAGTTAAATAAGCAATATGAATTAAACTACGTTCAATGAGGTGCTTAGTTTAATGATGAATGAACTGAGTTTAAACAATGAAACTCAGTTAAACTAAGTTCAACGATGCAATAATATGAATTTTCTCAAAAATTACTTGGAAAATGAGTCAGGACGATCACATATTTGGCGGACGCCTTTTCCTTTTTTTCTTCATCGCTCATTTCTTTTTATGTTGCAGAATAGTATTTAACATTCACGTTGTTGATCAAATGTAAACATGAATAATCTCAAACAATTCAAATTCTAATTAATTGTGTTAGAGTACATGCTATGTCTCTGCTAAAATAAAATAAATAAAAATAAGTTTTAATGGTTTAGTTGAAACATATCTGTATAGAATACTGAGGCAACGTTTCGATTGTGATTTTGCCTTCTTCAACCCACCCATTTTTTTAAAGTCAGAGCCATTTAAGCTTCGTTAATATTTATTGGTAGTCAATATAACTTAAATAGTTTCCATCACTCAGGGCGGGAAGCAAAATAAAAGTTTTTCCTCTGCTCTAAGGGAGTGACTATTTTAGATGTTAAATGATTTGAGCGTAATATTTTCCTGCTTGATGACGTTGTCCTTTCTCAGAGACTCCTAACATTAGAACAAAAAGGAAGGTTCTCAATTTTTTTTCTAATAGCCCTCTCCCATTCCTCCTCATCTTCTTCTTCTGACCCTAATTTATCTTTTTCTTCGTGGTCAACAACTTGACTGTTCAGAATATTCTCATATTTTAATATTAAATACAGGGGGGGGGTCAATAACCTTTGATTTTGAAAATTTCTCCAATACAATTCCATTAGTGTACTTGTTATTTCTTCTCCAACGGTTGCTCGCTAGGAAGAAACGAAATAATAGCAAGGGCCTATTGCAAAGTATTTAAGGGATCAAATAGGCTCAGGCTCCTGGTTGCTTTCAATTTGGAAATTTTTTTTTTCTACCGGTGTGTCCCTACCTACTTTCTAGAAGCAGATGTTTTTGCTCCTTTATTCTTTCCTTTACATACCGGGTGTTTCTTTTATCCTATTCACACTGCCCAGGCGTTTAAGGGTTCTCTCTCTCTCTCTCTCTCTCTTCATTGAAAAGGACTGAAGAAAAAGAAAACAGAAATAGAGAAGAAAAAATACTCTTTTTCAAAAAAATTTTAATTACATTTAAGATGTTATTAGAATTTGGAATTTCAATGGATATAAGATAATTTAAAGAAGATCGGAGGGGGGGGGGATTCAAAATTCAAGTCCAATTAGGATCTTCATCAAGAAGATTGCAAGATTCCATTGAATTTTTAATACCAATAAAAAGTTTGGTTAAAATTGGTCAACCGGATGTATCTATTATAATTATTGATTTTTATCAAAATGTCCCCTTGGATCATCAAATAAGAATTTCCCGGCCCATAAGACGCACTTTTTTTACTCCAAAATGTGCCCTAAAATCAGCCTGCCTTTTATGGGACAGAGGGTATAAATATTTAAATATTGGAATGAAATGTGGATCTGTGACAGTGACAACCAAAGTGAAAATAAATACGTTTATGATTTTAGCAGCAGTGATGACGAATTTCTGGGTTTCTACGATGAATAAACCCTGATGTATTTGCTAATTTTTTAATGTAACAATTGCGTTTTCTTTGTATAAATTGTTATTATTAAAATAGGTACTTTGATCCTTTTCTGTCTGATCCAAGTATTTTTCGTAAATACTAACTTGATAAATCACAGTGCTTCTTGTAGGCCGGGAAATACGGTTAATGAAAATGAATGTTACTTGTTGCTCAATTTAAAGCAAAATTTTGTTAAAAATAAAGTTTAGTTTTTGAATTAATGCTATTCACTTTGCAATTCTTTTTAAAGTTAGAGAATAAAATTTTTACAAATGTCTCATTTTAATGGGATTTTATTAATTTTTTGGAAGGAAACTAGGTTCCTTTTAAAAAAGTCATTCAATGACCTAATAGACATTTACCATAAATTGTATAAATGCCAGAGAATAACCGATATCCGACCATATTTATTTAAACCAATTGGTAACCAATATAATTTAAATAAATTTTTGTCGCTTAGGAAGCGAAGTACTGACTGACCCTTGGTACGTGAAGACCTGTAGCTCTGCACCAAGGCAATTCGCCTACTTGATAATAAATCAACTTGCCAAAAAACTCAACTAAATGAGGTTATAATATGAAGTTTGCCAATCTCAAATCAACTATGGAACCTCCAACGCAAAATGACGACTTTAAGAAGTTCGTTGGGAAAATGAATACAATGAACTGGCACAAAAGTCTTCTGATTTGTGAATGGCAGCTGAAAGAGGCACCCACTTTCCAAAAAAAATTAAAATAAATAACTAAATAAAATCACACAAAAAAATCAATTTTTTTTCTCTCTAAGGGAAATAAAATCAATAAATTATTGAACTTTTAAGTAAATTTTTTTTTTTCAATCTTTCTGCCTATTATAAGAAAAGAAAAGAAATAATAAATAGGCATCAGTTTTGTTGTTGTTGTTTCCTCTACAAAATACATCTTGGAATGTTGGAGAGTCAGACATATTTCTCCCAAAAAAAAAGAACACAGGCCCTTTGAAAATACAACAAAAAATTCATTTTTTGTTGCTCTTTTGTTGTGAATGCAAAAGCCCCTCGGGGGTAAAGATGAACAACAAAAAAATATAAAAACACAATGCAATCAATATGTGTATAATAATTTCAAAAAAAAAAAAAAAAAAAAAAAAAAGATTATATTTAATTATAGTAAATGGTCACTAGGATCAAATTACGTCATCAATTTTAAACTCTGGGTGGAATTTTTTTTTATAGATAGAAAAGGTTTATCTCTCTCTATTTTAATACATATCTTTCCAATGAAATATCAGCCCTGCAAAGGGCATAGATAAATGACGTAGGCGATAAAGCGAATGGAGACTTAAAAGCTAGGAGATTTCAATGCCCGTTTACCGACGCCATCTTTTTTTTCATGACTTAAAATATTAATTTTTGAATTATCGTCAGGGGGCGTAAATGACTGCAATGGAATATATTCTTCATAAGCCTTAGAGTATAAACATTGCTGCTTGTAACGAGTGAACCATAAAATTTTTTCTTTTTTCTTTATGCCGGATCGGCAATTAACAAAATATCATACTTTAAAGTTCTCTTTAAATGAAAGTGGTGTGGAAAGACCCAGAGAGAGAAAAGGGGTCCAGGAGGAAGACAGTCTTGAGATATCCAAGATTTATATAAAAAACAGTCTTTCCTCGAATTATAAACTTGAAACAAAATGGCGGCCATATGCACGGATGTAAACATTGTTTTTCAAGGTACCAACTTTCCGACAAAAGAAAAAATAAAAAAAATATGAAGAGATGGTTTTGAACATTTTTTCTTCTACTTAATTAAACCTTCTTCATTCATTTATACGTATTTAGTTGTAAAGAAATAAACCAGGAGGTAGTGCCTTTTTTGCCTCTCTTTCTTTCTTATATCTAGATGACTCTTTAATATATCTAAAATAATGCACATATTTTTAAATAAGCATTAATTCTAATAGGGCGGCAGCCGGCTGTAACGGACACACACACGCACACACGCAGAGTGTTTTTGAATAGAGGAGAAGAAATAAAAGAAGAATAATCTTTACTTTAGAAGAGAAAGAGGAGGAGGAGAAAAAAGCGAGAGAACAAAAACAATCAATTGATGAGGTCTTATTATCTAAGAGTGAATAATAAGAATTAAACAAAAAAAAGGGTTCAATTATTTAATAAAAAAAAAAAAAAAAAAAAAAATTGGATAAAAGAATTTTTTATTTTCTATGAGAAAGAATTGTTTAATTTGATAAATAGGACAAAAAGAGAGAAGTATAAGAAAGTATATTTAAGAATAGTGCTTTTATTCTCTACCTTTATTTATTCGTTATCTATTTATTTATTAATAATTAATTAAGTAATTTTTAAACAAAATGGAGAAGGAAGATAAAATGTACTCCTCATAATAAAAACAAAGCAATGAGGAACTTTGGAATACAACTCACACCACTCATATGGCTCTTTTGATTTGTTTAAAAAAGCCTTTAAATAAAACCCAGAAATTTTAAATGCAAAATCAATTTTTATTACATATTTGATCCTCGTTTGGGGATTTAGAAGAGGGCTTTATTGTTGAAAGGAGAGACTGGGGAGGATATATTAGCTCAAGCAAATCGTGGTCGACATCAACGCACTCATGAGAGGGAGTATAATGATTTTAAATTTTATTCTTATTCATCAATAAATGGAATTTTAATTTACAATAGAAGGAAATTAATGACTACTTAATAATTCCAATTATTGGCAATGCATGCGAGCATGAATGTATGCACTAAATTCCAATTAAAAATTTTACTTATACCCACTCGCTAATTAAAAATAAACTGTAAATTAAAGGGTGGCTCTTTTAAAATGCGATTTTATATAATAAAAAATTCAATTCATCTGGAAAAATCTCAATTTTTAATTGAAATTTGAACCCAATTTGGGGATTTGAAAGAAAGTTTGCTATGTTCAAAGGAGTGGAGAAAGCCTTGCATAAAAGAAGAATTAGAAATATATACTAGAAGGATAGGGGAGTTTTGTGGAGGCGTCAGGTATATTAATTATATCTTCTCTATCAGGCGATCGATTGCGCTTTATTTTAGAGCATTGCGTTCACAAGTAAATATAAAAAAGAACAAATCCATGCACGAATTTTTCTCTCTTTATGTCCTAAATAGGATATTTCTCAATACAAGGTTGGATGATGCTTTAAATAAAGCGAAATCGGTCGCCTGAAAGGAGATATTATTAATATCACCTGACGCCTTCACAACACTCCCCTATCCTCCTGGAATATTCGGACGTCATCATAGAGTCATGCATTTCACATATGCTATTTGATTTTTATATTTGCTCTCAGGTCTTTTTTAGTTGAATCTCATAAAAATAAATAATTAAATAATAGGAACAAAAGGATATTTGGAATATTTATTTTTATTTTAAGGCATTCGGTCATTTGGACTTTTAAATATACATATATATTTTATCCGTAAATCGTGTATCGACGGCCTCTGGCAGACGATCGGCACGTTTCTCGGGAACCACCTATCCGAGATTCAGCAGCTATTAGCCTTGCTTATTGACTCTGATCTCGGTGATTCTTCCTCTTCTTTCTGGCCTGGCCGGTTTCTTTAATGAATTCATTACAATTTAGATAGACTTTTTTAATAATTCATTTATTTATTATTTTCACAAACTATGAATAAATTAAATTAATTATTTATTTATTTAAATTTCCAAAAGAAAATGTTTGAATTTTTTTAAAAATAAATTATTAATATTAATATGTAGGTATGTTATTATTACGAAACGAAAGAAGGAACCTTTCTCTTTTTTTTAGAAAAAGCCCCTCATCATCATCATCATCATCGACTTGATCTCCATATTAACGGAATAATTCATTAAGATTGAAAGAAATGATATAGAAAAAATGTTAATATATAATATTAATATTAAACACCCTGTTGGTGTTGTTGTTTTATATTTAAATTAACGTTCATTTTAATAGGAAATTAATTAGATAACAAAAAGTAACATATGACGTCAATTCTTAAAGTTTTGGTTTTTTTTTCTTTCATTGTAAAATTGGTCTAATTTTTTTTTTTTTTTGTGTTAAAAAAGAGAAAGATCCACACAAAAAATTTGGCCCGTTATATGATGATGATGATAAATAATGATGATGACGTTTCGCCCTGAAGGGAAGTGAAAAGTTGAGAAACGGAAATTCAAATGAGAAAATGATACTTAATCAGGGTGTTTTTTAATTTTATATATATATTTTTTCAAAATTTTATATTATTATAAAAATTAGAGGAAAATTAAAGTGACCTGCATACAAACTGAGCGTCTCATCAAATAGAATTGTATCTAAGGCAGCCAAATTTTATATTACAGCTTATATAAAGGGTGGGCTGTGTGGCTAACCTTTTATTTTTGCTTCGAGCTATCCAAGGAGGGAAAATTTTCGTCTTCCGCTTTTCAACGAAGCTTTACATTTTGAGTCCAAAAAAACATGATTTGTTTGGGTCACGCTTTTTGCTTTCACGAACTACGATTTAGTCCAAAATTATAAATCGATTTCGATGGAACTTTATCTAACGTCCTTTACTGCTGATTAATTTTTGGGTTCTGTCAGACTTATTTGAATGTATTTTCAAATTTCTCGCTCAGTCAGATCCCATTCGGGGATAAGAAAAATGATTATATCGCATGCTTATTAGCTCTCTTAATGAAGGGATAATATTTTTCTAGTCTTTTTCGGCATCGGAGGCTATTTAGACTCTTTATTTATTAATTGATAGCCATAAGATAAATAAATTTTTGTCGCTCAAGACGGGAAGCGAACCATGCGCCAGTGACTTATGGAACATGATCGCGAGATCTCTGCCTCTGCACCAAGGGACAAGAGCAAGGCATAATATTGGAATTATTTTAAACTAAATAATTATAACTGCCTAATTTTCACTTTTAAATAATTATCGGAAATAATTTGAGGTTGAACTGTGTTCTAAATAAATAAAAAATCCCCCCCCCCGACTCGTCACCAGGTTAGGGAAACAATTACCAGAGTTTAATAAAAATAAATACTTGTTTAAAATTATAAAATGCAATGAAGAAAATCAAAAGCTCTCTCTTTCTCTCTCTCTCTGGGTTTATTAAAAACTGGCATGGAAAAAAGAGAACAATTGCCAGTCTTAATTTTTCTTGGATGTGTTTTGCCATCCACCAGGTGTGAGTTCTTGAGTCAAATGGTATAATTATAATTTAAGCTAAATTTATAAAATATAAAATATAATAAAAATATCATTTCCGTATTAACCGGAAATAAAAAAAAAAAAAATTAGTATATTTTAAGAATTCATGGCTTTTTTTACTGTCTTAAAATTCATTAAAATGGAAAAGAATAAAAGCAATTTAGTCTTTTTTTTTCGGAAAAAATATTAAAAAATAAGGCGTAACTCTACAAGTGTCTTCCTATTCTTTTATTACGAAAAAAAATTTCTTCAAATTCAAAATAATAACAAAAGCCTCAGGCAAGAATAAAATATTAATTTAATCAGACTAAATATTTAGATAGATAATTTTTAGTTTTTTTTTTTTTATTTCTTATTCGTTCTCAAGAAATGTAAGTGATAGGAAATGTGAGCTGGGAGCGCCCCTTTTCAAAAGAAATAAAACATTAATCCGAATTTTCTATTAATATTTTAGAGATTAATTCTTAATTAATACATAAAATCCTCTTTTTCCTCTTATATATTAGCGAATAAAGGTGATGTCAGAAATTATTCACCTCGCCATATTATGAAATAATTAAAAAAAGAGCCAGAGACTGAAAAAAAAAAAAAAAGAAATTGGATATATTTTACTTGGAATTAATTAATTATTAGAAAAGTCAAATGGACGAGGCTCTTCGTTCAAATCCTGTGCCAGGCATTGGTTCTGAGGGGAGGAAATTTCGTGGGATTTGGGTTTCCTAACAACAAAAAAAAAGATTGTAATATGAAATTTGTTTGACATTCTTCTATTCTTCCCAAAACGGCTTATACAAATAGACATAGCTAATTAATTAATTTAAGAACATATGTTGATATGTGTATGATGGACCTTCTGCTTATCTTTCTTTTATTATACAATAAATATTCATATTTCTTTTTTATTTAAATGTTAAATTTAAATAGGACCAGATGAGAGAAAAAAATCACCAACTGTGACTAAAATATTCTGATTTGAAATTAAAATTACAAATTACAAATACGTATTATTGAAAACTTAATTTTTGTTAAACATATAAAATAAATTTATAAAATGTCCAAACTTTTGCATAGAATGTTACTAATGAATTATTTATTTTCTTTTATCAAAAATTTATAATAATACAAATGTAATCCCTAGCCGAGAGGTTAAAGGTACTGCCATTGTCAAATATTGATAAACTTTAAAGCCAAAGGGTGTGGGTTCAAATTCCAGGCAGTCCGATAAAAATTTATTTAAATCAATTGGATACCAATTGATGTGAATAAATATTCCTGGATAATACAATATTAAAAGATAAAACATTTTTGCGAGATAAATTTGTGTTTGTACTGTCATATCTATGACGATTGTTACAGGCAAAAAGTCTACGGTCCCTGATGACGGAAAAATTATTTTCTGGTCGATCTTATCAGAGAAAAAAATTGAAATGTTGGCGTATTAGTAAACTTTTTGGATACACAGAGATTACATCTGGTGAGTACGTAGCTGACGACCACGAGTTACCCAAGCAAGGCTGGCATTTCTTCCCATCATCAAGCGATGAGGCAGCCCTAGTTATATATACTAAGTTATATGCTGACTCCGAAATACCGGCCTAAGGCGAAAATAGAATAAAACTTTTAGTTATTTAGTGCATGAACGCTAAAATCTTTATTGATTTTTTTTTTATAGATTTAATTGAAGAGGGAAATAAATTTTATAAAAAAGTTTAATGTAATTTCTACTTGATTAATCAGAAAAGAAACTGTCTGTCCGTCTGTCTGTTAATTGTGGGTTGAGAAGCAGAAAAAGTTTTTTGTTTGACTTTAAATATTTAAATAAAATGGAACTCAACTATTGCTGATCTTCTGCTTCTTGAAATGGTCAGTCCAAGAATTTTTATTTGAATATCTCGTGAAGGGTATTATTGGTAAATATCACATAATGATTTGGCAATAGCGTCTACTCTGGATGCAGAGGAGACAATTTCCCCCAAAAAGAACACCAAAGTTTTAAATAATATTTTGGAAATCTAATAGATAATTCTCAAATCTAAAAATCCTCTTTCCTGTTTCAAACACGCCCCTCCCAACTACAACCTGGCAATCAGATATATTTCATTCTGTTGTTGTTGTTGTTGTTGTTTTGTTTGGATTCTCAAAGAAATTCAAATTCACAAGCTTTCTATTTAGAAGAAAGGAAAAAAAAAGATTTAAAAAAATGAGTTTTTTTTTTTTAAGTAAACTCTTTCAATGGTTTTATTATATAATTTATATTTTTACGTTTTTGTTTTATTCAATACTATACTATTAAGAAAAATAATTTAGTTTTACCATATTTAATTATAAAATTATAAAAGATAAAAATATTAATAAGTGTGGAAAAGTAGGAAGAAATGAAGACCTATTAATAATGTGATTCCACGGGGGGGGGGGGGGGGATTCGATGTTCTTTGGAAGTTATGTAGACAAGATAATTGCCTCCACATGAAATGGAGTTTACTTTTTGAATAATAAGAATTATATGTAGATGTCTAGAAGGGGCGTTGCTTAGGTGGCTGTTGTTTAAATAAATTAATAAGAATTGCTTGGTGTTTCATTATGAGTGAGAGTTGGTTCAAGTGGACCTAGCCCTTACACTTTTATTTTAAATTATATATATATCTGATGACAGTCACAGAATTGGTGACCAGTAGGTTAGTAAAATTCAAACCTATCTTGGAATTGAAGCTTTCACAGTGGCATTAGATACAACGTTTAAGACACTCTTTCTAAAACTAAGGCTCTTTGTTATTTTATAACTGAATCGTACCTGAAGAAGGTCACAGAAAGAGTGGAAGAAACGTTGTATCAAATGCAAATAAACCAGAGATAAACTAAAAATGTAAGTGATTTATTAATATCAACACACACATATATATATATATGGAATAGTTCGGGCTGATTGTTGATTAACTCGTCGTTTTGGAGTCATTCTCAAGAGTGGGTGATTAGGGTAGGGTGAGATAGTGACATCCCAGTCTTCCCGGTTCCCAAATTTCGCCTGGGTATCCAAAACAAGCCACAACCACCAGCCGACTCTAACCACCCACTCTTGATAAAGGCTCTAAAAGGAGAGCCGAAATGTCGCGTTTATCTCAACAATTAACGCGGACCAACCAAGGAAAACAGTATTCCACAATCGCCCAACCGTGGAAACCTTCCAGAACATATAGATATCTATGATTTTTATTAGTCATACTAATCAGGATTATTTAAGTAAATTAACAATAAGAGAGGAATTTCCGTCTTCTAAGGCGGAAA
>JAAAKE020026493.1:0-10134 GCA_010014785.2 Anisolabis maritima | reverse complement strand
AAAAGTCTGCCTTTTAGAAATTTCTAAAATCTTTTTATTTATATTTTTTATTATAAAAAGTTTTATTATTTATTATTCATGTAAATGAAACCACTCTTAGTGGAGACAATTTTTGGACGTTTCAGTAAAATAACATCTTCTTCAGGATTAGCGGGCTATTAAAATATAAATAAATTTTTGGAAGAACCAACAACTTCTTTTTCAGGACTAGTGGGTTATTAAAATATAAATTCTTCCATATATTTATTTATATTTTAATATTCCACTTCCTGGAGAAGGAGACGTTGGGTCTCCGAAACGTCGACTAGTAGGGTTTTTTTAACGTCGCATTTATAAACTTTTTTCTAAAGTTGAAGAAATAAATATTAAATCGGAGATATTTTGCAGGCAATTTTTATTTAACCATTATATAGCCGACGTTTCGAACGTTTCGGAAGGCAAACGAAAATTACCTGCAAAACGTCCGAATAGAGATTTATTTCTTCAACTTAAATCATCGCCAGGCTGCCCTAGATTAACTTATTTTATTTCTAAAAAAACTCGTCTTAAATCCTAATTCGTAGTTATCAGCAAAATCTCCAAAAGTCAATATAGATATGATTATAATATCTCTGGTCAAAATTCTCTATAAAATATTTACTTATGTCACTTTAAAGTTGAAATATAGAAACGAATATAGACCCAACCTCCAAATGGAACATTTTTCCTCTTTTTTTTCTATTTTGCTTTCATTATTTTTAAGATTTAATTAAAATATAAATAAATTATAAACAATAATAAATTGAAATTATATTCTCATAAAATAATCTCAAGACTTGAAAGTTTTTCGAAAAAGAAATTTTTCGGCAAAATTATTTCATTTTATACGTTTAAAAAAAGAGGCCATACTTGTCAGAAAATATTATTAAGCGAAGGTTGTCGAAATAATGTCAAGTAAATTCACATACATGGAGTAAATTCCGAACAATTTCTATTTACCTAATGAAAATAATGAGATAAATTAACTACATAAAGAGGGGGGAAATCAATTTACATACAATGAAATTCAATTCCTTAGATTCAGGTAAAATGGAAATTTAATTTATCAAGTGAATTAATTTAGCAATTGGTTATTTAGCTTTAAAAAACTTGCAAAACAATTACATTTTATTTTTATCTACTTAAACATTTAATTATTAATTCAATGGATACGTAAAAGTCTTTGGGATATAGGTTGGGCGTGAATCTATAGATACGATTGAAAAAACTTTTATATCTATACAATATAATTATTATAATCGAAAATGTTTGCCATGGCAAGCTGCTGATTGGCTAGTGTCTTGATGAAGTTGCAATCATAGGCTGCGAGCAGAGCTTGACATTTATTTCTAAAAGTGAGGTTCAGTTTTTTATAATAATAAAAAAATATAAAACAAAAAAATCGGAGATATACTGGTACAATCTTTAAGTCAGGAGCCAAAATTTATTTGGGAGACACAAAATTTTTTATTATTCATTAATTAAAGGGGTTTAACCTTTTGTCTGCGGATCAGTTAATAAGTCCCAATGAATTCTTGTTAATGTATGTTTTGCTTTCATATCTTATTCCAAAAATTTCTTTTGGAAGCCTGATAAAAAGACGTCTGGCCCAATATAAAAAGTTTTTCTTAATTTTTGGCGGAAATTGTTTGATTAGACACTACAATGCATTATTTTAAAAAAATTTGAAAGAATAATAAGCATTTTATGGATGAGTTATAAAGAATAATAATAATTCATCTAAAGTTTCCTTGAAATACTTTTTCCTTTAAATTATATGATTAATCAATATATAAATTTAAAATTATCTTTATACATAAAAAATATCAAAATACTGTACATATTTCATCTTTTTAAGCTTATATTTTATTTAGCAACTGACACGAGGGACATATAGTCAATAAATAAACATATTTATATAACCTATATGTATTACATATGTAGTATCTACAAAATATATTTTTAATGATAAATTAATTAAAATATTTTTTGCGGACCTGGAGTTAAGAATCACTGGAAAAGAAGTGAAATATTTAAACAAATTTCTTATATTGTCTGAATTAATCAACCGTTATACCGACTAGAATATCCCGTCAAAATATTACTCTATATTTTAGACTATAAATTAAATAATTTTTTTCATTAATTTTCAAAAAAAAAAAAATTTTTTTTATCAAAATCCTGGGGGAAGCAAAAGCTCTTCTTCCTCAAATGATGTCCCTGCGCATGTACAGTATGAAAATAGCAGATCTAAGAATGCGTATTTCTTAATGTGCATGTGTCGTACATCGGATTCAGGATTAGTTCAAGTACTTTTAGGTTTGGAACAAACCTATTATTTTGCATTGATATTATTCATGAGTTTTTTTCCTCCAAATATTTACTAAGGTTTTTCATTACAATCGTTAAAAAAGTCAAAAACTGGTGTAGAAGGTTTTAATTAAATCCTTATGCACTTTAGTACTCTAGTACTCTAGTTCTTAACTAATCTGATCTCACAAAAACATGCTTTGTTTTCATTGATTTAAGTATTATATAATGCGTTAATTTTTAAAATTTTAAAGGCAACTATTTAAGGAATAGGTATAATTTCATTTTCTATCTAAAGATAGTGACATGCCAGTTCTACTTTTCACACTCCAAATTCCTATCAAATAATTTTATCCGATTTGCTCTACAGGTTTGAAATAATAAACACTTAAACTTTTTAATAGTGGTTTATTATATAGTATATAATTAGTGAAATTCACTTCCCTTTTATTTTTTTTTTAACGATAGAGATTTATTTTATTTTTTAAATACCAAACTTATAAATAATTTAATTTCTTTAGATATCACTGTTATACCCGAGATACTTTCATGCATGGATTTATATAATTATTCCACTCTAACTAAATACATTCTCTTGAAAATAAATCTTATTAAAGTAAAATAATTTTTTTCTCACTATTTTTCTTATTTGGGTTAATGGCAAACGTACACATTTTCAAAGACCTTTTTTTTTAAAGAAATATATTTATTTTTGTACACTCTACTTTCATACAATTCGCTATTTCGTAAGTATTCAGTAGTATTCATTGATTTAAGTATTATATAATGCGTTAATTTTTAAAATTTTAAAGGCAACTATTTAAGGAATACAGTATACAGTTAAAAAACGCGCCATATATAAAAAAAATATTTTAAAAAGACTACCATTTGGTTTTTTCTTTACCTGGCTCTACTTTCGTATAAATTTCAGGAACTAATTAGGTATGAAAGTCTTCTGTAAAAATTTAAAGAAAATTTTAGGTCCAAATTGTTGAAATTATTAATAAATCCAACCGCTAGTGTCAATGATGTTTCGGAGCAAGAAACTTTTAAGGAAATTTTTATTTTCTCTTGTTTTTTGTCATAATAAAATTTTATGTATATAGATATGAAACAGAAAAACATCTTAAGAGAGTTAATATTAAATAAATAAAATAAAAACCCAGAGGAATTTTGATTTAATTAAACTCACTTAACCGTGAAGATTGCTCCTCCAAAACATCAACATTAATGGTTCGATTTAATTTCAATATATTGGGCCTAAAATTTTCTCCATTTTGGATACTGAACATTATTATTGTTTCAATCTTATTTTTTATTAAATATGATAAAATTTTACATTATGACCGGGTCCAAGATTTAAGAAACAAGACGTTTTTGATTTTATATTAGTTTCCTAATTAAAAATAAATGTGAATATTTTCAAAATAAAAAAATTCTTGAAATAATAATTATACATAATTAATTATTATTATTATAATAATTTTATAAAAGTTTAGGAGAGTTTCTTTTTGGATATTTTTACTTATATAAATTCCTATATCACGTACTTAGAATAAATATTAATAAATTAAGTAGAAATAAACCTGCACTGAAATGCGAAATGTCACCTAAGTCGTAAACTCTGAGCCCGAGGCGAGTATTAATACCAAAACATTGGTGAAAAGAAAATAAGTATTACTAAGAGTTATCTTGTTTTTGAGAGGAGCGTCTAAAGACTTCAATGAAGTAATCTCTTGTAAACTAAAAATCAGTATTTGTTAAACTTTTAAATTTTGGATTTTTATTTACATTGATATTTATAAAATTATTAAATAGCACAGCGTAGTAGGAGTTTCACAGCATTTTATTAACGATTTTTTACTATATTAAATTGTTATATGTTCATTATTTTTATTAAAACTAGGCCCCCAGGTCTCTGTCTCCCTCACGGTCAACCTCCCCTCCCCCATAACTCTACTCCCCTTAAATCATTTATTAAATGCGTTAGAATAAAACGAGATTTTTATGGCTATATCGACTTTAAATAATTCAATTATTTATTATATAATATATACATATTATTCAGACATATTAGACATTTGGACCAATCCGTATCCAAATGGTTTAATTAAATTTTCATCGACTGCCTGGGATCCGAACCCACAGCCCTTTGCTTTTAAGGTTATCAATATTGTCAATGTCAGTATCTATAACTTCTGGGCCCCTGGACTTAAACTTAAAACAATAGTTTACACCCCACACTCCTCTCTTTGCTTACATTTGGATGTTTTTTTTTAAATTTTAGATATAGCATTTTAATAGATAGAAATTTGTTCATGAGCTTTTCAAAATAGCTTTGAGGAGTAACTCAACTGCTCTCGGATTTGCTCTTGCTTCTATTATTAAAAGCGCTTCTCGCTCATTCCAATTTTTTAAGTTGGCATTGGCAATGCATTATTTTGATCTTAAAGATAGATCTGTTTCCTATTTAGTTCTTCGTTAAAAAAATAAAAAATTCTTTTTAACACATAGGTACTCACATTTTGTGAGTACGTGAATTGCGACCACGACTTACTCGAGCCAAGATTGGTATATCTTCTCTCTTTATACTATTCTTGCCATACCCCCTTCAAGAGTCGGCTTGGTCTTTCTCTATGTCGCGTCGGTATTTAATATACCGGCCCTGAAATACGGGATAAATAGAAAACAATTTTTTCAATGAACACGAAAAAATTTGGAACCAAGGATGCATCTATAATTTCAAAATATCTTTTTAGAAGGTGTATGCTCTTTTATACTTCTCTTATTTCTATAGCCTATTGTTATATTATATGTGAGTTTTTATTTTTTTTTGTAAATATTGTTCTGTTTCTATATTTTCTACTCTTATTATTTTGGTAACAATAATTATTGATATATATATAATTTTTTGAATAAAAAACAATCTTTACTCCAATCCGGTATCATTTCTTAGTGATAAAAAAAATTTATTTTCAAAAATATGGCACATTACACAAATTCACAAATGAAGAAATCAATTCTCGAGTAGGTGGATAAGAAGTTTGTTTCAAATAGAAAATTTTTTTAATAAAACTTAACCTCCTCTAGTAAATTTTTTCTCTCTACATAAATAGTTTTTCATATTTCCGATTTCGTCATTGTTTCGGAGGAGACTATTTCACAAACGTCAGGTCCAAATTAATACAACCCGAGAGGTTCGTGTCTCCAGATCACGACTCTTGCGTATCTCTGATAGTCAATTAATTTACTCCGGTTATTTGTTAGCAAGTGCGAACCAAGCTTAGGTTAAATGGAGAAAGTGTTTGCAAAATATTACTTTTTTTTTTTTTTTTTGAAAAAAAAATGTCATTTATTATTAACCCAAATTTGAGAAAGTATTATAATTTATTAGGAAGCTTCAATTCAAACTATAAGAAAAGAATGTCTATAAATATCTTTGAAAATAAACCCCCACCCTCGGCAGAGAGGTTACATTGTCAATTTGATAACCTTAAAAGTCAAGGCGTATGGGTTCGGATCCCAGGAAGTCCGAAGAAAATTTATTTATGGTAAATCAATTGGATACAAATTGGTATAAATAAATATGCGTGGATAATTGTATCGTAAATATTATATTAAAATTGTTTACAGCCTATATGGCTCCAAATGCCGAAAGAGTTAAAAAAACTTTGAAGATGAAAATTTTCTAAAAAGATGCAAATTAGGACTCATTAATTGTGAGCAATGCATAAAGGCTTAAAGCATTATTTTTCTTTTTTTAAGTCTTTAAGGCATTTGAGGCCATAAAAACCTTAAACGATATACAATATATTTATTTACGATAAAATGATCCAGGGATATTTATTTATATCAATTGGTATCCAAATGATTTAAGTAAATTTTCATCGGCCGGACATCCGCACCCACATTCCTTGACTTTTAACGTTATCAATATAGACAATGTCAATATCTTTAACCTCTCGACCACCATTAAATAATTATGGACACGTAAATGAATAAAGTGGTGCCAGTCTAATCACTATTAGTGTAATGAAAAAATTAACACTAGTATTAGTGACGGTTCTAAGGGAGGAGGGGCTCGGAAGGGTTCGGGACTCAAGGAAAAAAATAATTTCAGATACATTTGATTTTATTATTTGGCAGTTTAAATGTAAATAAAATAATTAATTTAAAATTTAAAATAGTTAATAATAATCTGATTTTTATATCTATCCTTGGCCAGTAGTATTCATCTCCCTTCCCCATCCCAAATACTACAAATTTCGTCCCCCTCCTCAAAAAAAAAATTCTGGGAGGGCCACTGAAGTAAATCTTTTCTGACATCCATGTTTTCTTCAGGTGTCAGTGAATCTACAATATTTACATATAAACAATGCTAAACCTTATCTATATTGGGAGGCTCCATAATACAGACAGCCAAAATCCCAACGGTCCAAAATACCGACATGTGAAAATTCATAATTAGTCAGCCAATGCAGTAAAAAGACAGTAGGTCGAGAAAACAGAATAATGACCATTGTTAACGATCGCCCAAATAGAACTATCATGGATTACCTCCCAGGTATTGCACATAATATTTCTTTCTAAATATTTTAAAACTATGGTATTATTTTGATATTTCAATTATGTACTTTTTGTGTTAATTAAGTTAATCATGTTAAATATATATACTATAGCCTTTTAGAAAGAAAGTATTTGTTTAGTTTTCAAATTCAACTCATTTTTAAATATTAAAAAGGTTAATAAAATATTAAAATAACGTCTGGATTTTCACATATCGGTATTTTAGACTGTCGGGATTTTAGCTGTCGAGATTTTGGGGTGGACCTATCTATATTATCTATTATGTTTTTAAAATAGTTTTAAATTCTTTTGAAATTTATTACACTCATCTAGAATTGAAGATAATTATAAATAGGGATATATATTTTTTTATATTTATATATTTTGTTTTTCATTTACTGATAAAGGTTACTCTTAACTATTTCTTTTGATATTTAGATCAACTTCATTGTATAACTGACAAGTGTGTAGCCAGGCAGGGAACTTCATTTAAGATGGTAATTTCTCGTTAAAAATAATGGCAATTGGCAAAATTTCGTTGATATTTTTGACTTTTTTCTCCTTCTCACAAATATCAGAATAAGTCTGAATAAGATATTCAAATATATCATATCTGAATCTATAAACGAGTGAATCGTAGAAAATCAAAAGCTCTGAAACTGACTCGTTCAGTGAACGAGTCTTCTCTATTTCTCAGCACAATATATAATATAATTATCTTGTTCAAGATTATGATTTCATATAAGCTTTGTTCTATTTCTTTATTACATAGTTATAAAATATGCAAAGGGGTGGAGTCCCTAAAATCAAGGAAATATTAATTGCTTTAAATTCTTTAGAAATAAATAATGTATATCTACACTATCTCATTTTGATCCCGTTAGAGTAACCTTGATCGAAGGCAAAAGTTCCAAGGTGACATCAATTCCGAAAGATGTATTCCTAAAGAAAAACACCTATCTAATTAAACCTTCAAGCATTTGCTTACTTATATATATACTATATATATATATATACTATATATATATATATATATATATATATATGTTCTGGAATATATATATATATATATACTTGAATGGAATTAAAAAGTTGTTCCCTTAGCTTTTCCAAGATTCACCATTTACATTTGAGTTATAATATTGCAATTCATCAAAAAAAATATATACGGTAAATATATAATTTGCTAATCAATTCCTTATTGAAAAATATTTTTTACTTTCTTCCACCCTAGAAAAGAAAGAATTGTCATGTCAAATTATTGAGTATGAATTTTCTTTAGAAATAGATATTGCTGTAAATGCTTTGAAATGTTCATTTTTAATCCATTTGTCTACTTTCTATTATTATGTTGCATATAATTATACAATTGTCTTTGATATGTTATATTTTTAATCGGGAACTCAGAGGAAAAGGAACTATAATTTACAGCCTGAGGACTAAACATTTATGCTATGCGGCTTTTAATGAATAAAAGGTTGTACGAATCAGTGATGTATATCTTAATTAGTCTTTTATCAATAATTACAAATTAAATAAAAACAAAAGGATAACTCTTTTGTTTTAAAATAATTTCATTTACTTTTACTATAGTTAATAGCTAATGACAGTGAAACTGCGATGAATAATAAAATATATCTTTCTATTAACCTAAAGTTAAAATTAAACCCTTAAGTATCTATAGATAAAGCTCTTTCTTCATGATCTAAGAGACATTACTATCTCCCAGTTGTGAGCAATAAAATTCATTTAAGTTATATTAATTATTACTTAATTTAAATCAAAATGGATGGAGCCTCAAATGCCCAAAAGATTAAAAAACACACACACTCACACACATATATATATAAAAGCTCATTACTGATGAAAATTATGCATATTCATTGATAAATTACCTTTAGGTAGAGAATTTTTTTTACGTGAATTGAGATATCAATAATAATAATTTTTTATTCACTTTTACGATACTAAATATTGTAAGTTAGGAGAAAATCTGTAATTCAAGAAAATTTTGTAGAATTACATTCTCGTTTCGATGTCGAGGACGACACATTTTGAAGTTTTCTGAGCTTAAAAAAATGAGTCTCACTGTGGCTGGCTGTGTGTGTCTGTCTCTGAACAAGATTTCTCAAAAACGAAACGAGGCTGAAATTTTATATTTAAACTAGGTACCCTCGTCGCATGCACTTCGAAGCTTTTAATTAAAATTGGCCAGAATACTAGTACTTTACTGATGTTCTTTTTTAATTTTTTCGATTTTCTCAAAATTCACTCTAACAATTTTGATTAAAATACAAATCCATTCATTTTGAAATGTATTAACCTTTATTCCTTCAAAATTGTTTGAGGCCCACTTACTAATCTTTTGACGTTGTTTAGGTAAACGGCTGGAGTAAACGCCCTTTTTCTTAAACTACTCTAACAAAATCATTTAAATTTATATTAAATTAGAATTTAACGGCTACCTAGGGGGCAGAAAAATCTGTAGGTATAGCACATCACTCAACTTTCCTTACGATAGATAAGAGGAAGTTGTTTGATGTACGTTTAGTCACAACATATATTCTCTCTCTCTCTTGATGACGAAAGATTTGCTGTGTGTGGCGAGATTGTCCTTCATTTAATAATTGTTAAGTGTGATTCTAAGTGTTTATGATATTTTTATTTCAAAATATTATTTTTAATAAATTTTTCTAGTTTCGGGACCGCTGAAGGAGAAACCAAAAGAGAGAATTATAAACTATATAATATATAATGAGAATCTTTTAATGAGTGAAAAAATAATAATTTTTCTCCTATTTGTTATAATTAATTAATTGAAAAATTTCTCATGCTTTTTTTATTTTTACGCATCATTAATTAATGGTTTAGATTAAATCTCCTGTAAATTAAAGCTCAAATATCCCATGGAGAGAGATTAAAAATTGACTTCTTGAAATAAGAGTTAGTGAATTGACATTCTACTCAAGCAATCCCTGTCTGATCTCAGAGTACTTTTCTTTAGTAAATTTACTGAAAACAAATTCTTAAGTGTAGATAAATATACCTCTCAGGCAACTCTACGAGGAGAGGTAATTTGTGTAGTGGGCCCTCCTCTGAACTGGACGTTAAGATTCTCCTAAATGAGTCATTCTTCCAAAAGAGTCTTCCACGTGGGGTCAATCTGAGAGATTCATTCTGCTTAATAAATGTCATTTTGAATTTTGGATGAAATGCGAGAGAGTATTAGCTATCTGCTCA
>JAAAKE020026482.1:0-10135 GCA_010014785.2 Anisolabis maritima | reverse complement strand
TTAATAGTCACTCATATATGAAACGTTTTTAAACAAGTTCTAATATTTTTATTTTAAAAAATTCTACTACTAATAAGTAATGTTCATAAATTTAGAAAATTATTCTAGTTAATAATCAATTAATTAATTAAGCAATATAAAGGAAAGACAAAGAATGGAGGAGGATCAGGGGTCAAATCGGAGAAGTCTTAAAAATTAAGGAGAGAACGCCTGTTCTACTAAATGATTTCAAAGTGGATCTATATATAATATACTCGTATGAATCGACGCTTTGAGGCTTGCTACCCGTTAGGCATGTCTAGTTGAGACTTCATGGAACAAAAAATAAAAAAAATTTAAATATTGCGTTTGTAAATTCGCACTCGACTCTATAAAATAAACATGATATTTGATTTAATACTTATAAATAAATGATTTATTGTAATTATCTATATGTTAAATATAAGAATTCGAAATTTGTCAAACATTCATGAGGTTTGTGATTAAAAGATTATTTATAGACCGGGTTGACATGTGCATGATCGATATCTATCCCAGTACTATTTCTAAAATGCAAGTACGTATTTGGTTAAAAAATTGGCTTAAGTTTTATTTTTTAATTTCTCTTACCTATATACGTTACATTTAGTGAGAAAGTATATTGTGATCGGAAAAAATTACACAGAAAACAATTTTCTTTACCTTAGGTAAGAGAAAGTTGCGTGATGTGCGCCCATCATACCAGATTTTTTTTACTTTTTTGAAAACTCAGGTTCTATAGACTTTATACAGAATTATAATTCTTTTATATTTTTATAATATATCATCCAGCCAAATTTATTTATAGCCTATTGGAATTGAATATTTTAAAAAATTTTAGCCCCCCCCCCTCCCGTGGCCGAGAGGTTAAAGATATTGACCTTGTTAATATTGATAATCTTCAAAGCCAAAGGGATCCCAGGCAGTCCGATTAAAATTTATTTAAATCAAATTGAAATACAATTGATATAAATAAATATGCCTGGATAATAAGTATCGTAAATAAATCTTATATCTAGTAATGTCTAATGGCCTCAGAAGCCGAAGACAATATAAAAATTTTTTATAAATTATTTGAACTGGTAAAAAACTGTATAAATTGTCTCAAAATAAATAATAAATGGCAATGGTGTATTTAAAGAAAAAAAGGAGGCATCCCTTCAAAGACTAATTTATAATAAAAAAAAATAATAAAAAAAAGTTGGCATGGATTTTTGAATAAGAATAAGCTGAATAAAAAAAAATTTATAAGAAAAACAAGTAAAAAATTCCAACAAAGCAAAATCCTACGCTACGCTACTGATCTTGGGAGGAGTCTAAAATTCCATTGTTAAACAAAATTTGGTGTAACACATCATTCAGCTCTGTGATGTGCTGTCTCACCAGATTTTGTGTTGATTTATTTTTTCGGTATAATAGTATAAGAGAACCCAAGAAGTTGAGAAAATAAAAATAACTATAACTGTACATCAGTAAAGTACTAGAATTCTTTTATCGATTTTATTCAAAACCTTCGTGTCGCATGCGACGTGGTACCTAGCTTAATAATCAAATTTGAGCCTTTATTGTTTTTTCGTTTTGAGATATTTTGTTTCCAGACAGAGAGCCCATTTTGCCAGACCCATTTTTTTTAGCCTCAAAAAGCCTATTTTTGTTGAAATCCCGACATTGAATTTTTTTGTAATCGCATTATTTTCGCTATATACTATCTTTTATATATTTAAAAATGAAAGTTTTTATTTTTTTTTTTTTGCTTCTTCTATTTATCCCATAGTTTGATATATAAATCTAGACAGGATTATAACATGAATTTTAAAGCAATGAAATAATAATTTTTTCCTAATAATATTTCTTAAGAAGAATCAACAGAGAATATAGAAGTTTTAACCTTAACTTCCACCAACCTCTAGTAATAATAATATATTATTATATCATACTTAATAAGTCGTTTCAAGCTCTTTTAATTCAGATTTAATAATTTAATATAAATTGAAATTTATTGACCGACTTGATTACTTATGATCTCATTATAATTATATGTTTGATAGTTATTACTTGATCTGATATGAATTGGGAATTATAATAAGAATATAGAGAGAGAAAAATATAGCCTAAGGCATCATGTTCTAGTTTATGGGCAATTTGTGTAAATTATTACGATTATTTTAATATGTAAATTTTAATTTTATTTATTTATTTTTGAATAGTCCAAATTTTTATTTCCAAAAATCAAATAATTAATTAATCTTTTTTGTTATCTATATCTTCAATCAAAGCTTAAATGAAAATTTTCTTAAATTCTTGATC
Organism: Anisolabis maritima; assembly: GCA_010014785.2. Taxonomy (NCBI): domain Eukaryota; kingdom Metazoa; phylum Arthropoda; class Insecta; order Dermaptera; family Anisolabididae; genus Anisolabis; species Anisolabis maritima. The sequence continues at coordinate 7,810 of JAAAKE020026482.1, read as the reverse complement.
AAATAAATGAGAAATGAGGTAAATTCCACTGTGAATTTACAGTCAAACTTTAGGATAAATACTAAGAGTAATAATACTAGAGTTCAAACGAAACAGCCACATAAGGGCCACAAAAAGTTAAAGGTATTGACAGTAACAATATTGAGAAGCTTAAAAGGATCGGGTTCTCAACCTGTTCACTAAACCAAACGGTATTTAATATATATAGCAGGATAACAGAGTAATTATATATATATTAATATTTGAATTATTATGGCCTAAGAAGTTGGTTTAAACTAATATCGTTTTAAAGGTTAAACTAGCGTTTACAGTCAACTTATTTTCGGAATGGCAGAAAGTCGAGGCGCGGTAAGGAAAAGGTGATAGGCGGAGCAGCCTCCAGGATCAGACTGACGAGTTACATTGGGGAATTATTATTTGAGTTTAAACTCTGGGAGTCTTAAAGTCATGGGATTAGATGAAAAACGAAATCTCAAAAAAAAACTAAATTAAAAAAAAATATAGAAAAAAAAAAATTATGATGAAATTTCGAAGAAACTATTGTAAAAAAATTTAAAAAACTCTATAGCTCTTTTTTTTATAAAACTTTTAACCTAATCTTCATTTGGAGTTAAAGTAGCCTAGTCTCCTGTATGACAAACAAAAAAGAAAATAGAAAATATAAGTAACTTCGAAAGGAAAGGCTTGAATTATGATCAAATGTAAGGGATTTTCATTGATGAACCAGGGATTATTGTGATCAAGTTTTAATTCAAAAAGATAAATTATATTTATTTAAATAATTTATTAAAAATACCCTAAAAGAACCCGGAAGACGAAGAGCAGTAGCAAGTAGAACAAAAAAGAGGGTTTCATTTGAGTTGATCGGTAGAGCGAAAATAACTTGATTCTCTATTATAATTTAATGGAGTCTATTTGTTTAATATTCTGCTTTTTAATAAAATGAAAGACTGGGTTCTTTTTTTTTGGGGGGGGAGGGGAGGGAGAGTAGAGCTACTTTTAATAATGGGACAAAGGTATGAAAAAAATAATTTTTTCTTTAAAATAACAAATCTGGTGTGACGGAACACACTACAGCAACTTGCTCTTACCTAAACCAAGGAAAGTTGAAAGATGTGTGATCACACCAGATTTATGCTTCGGGCGGGTAAAGTACTAGTGCCCGTTGGCTAATTATATTCAAAACCTTCAAGGCGCAAGTGACCTGGGAACCTAAATTAAGTATAAAATTTCAGCCTCAAATCGTATATGAAAAATCTTGTTCACTCACACACACATAGAGGCCATTTTGAGAGATCACTTTTTTTAGAATTAGAGGACCTCAAAATGTATATTTCCATTAAAATTTCAACATGAATTTTTTTGCGATCGCACTTTCTGCGAACACTTTCTCACTATATTTTACATATATAAGCAAGGGAAAGTAAAAATATTGAGTTAGGTCAGTTTAATGGCAAAAATAATTAATGACCTTTTTTACTTGCTCTTTATTTATGAGGATCGTGATTGTATCTGAAATAGTGGAATTTTAATGAAATCATTTAAATTCGCTCTTCATTCATAAGAAACATTATTTTTTTTTTATATATTTTTTATCGATGAGAAAAAGAAATGCTCTTTTGCATTTGCTTTCACTGTGTGCCAATCTTAAATCAGAGTAAGTTATAATTAAATTCCTTGAATAGTTTGATTGTTCAAAATTTTCCCTTTTAATAATAACATTTATTCAATATTTATAGTCGACCCTCTTTATCTTATCATAATAACCGTTTTTTAAAATAATCAGGTTAGAATTTCTCTGTACCTTTACACACTTTATATAATAGTAAGAGAAAAGTATTATGATCAAAAAAAATATGACTCCCCCCCCCTCCCCAATTTTTAAAAATATATTTGTTTCAGGTCAAAAAGACCCCAAAAATACAAAAAATATTAATGTGCATATGTGATATGTGTGTGGGTGTTTTTTGGCTATTATTTTGGCTTATATCTCTGGAACCCTCATGGAAAAAGGATGAAACTTAACATATAGAAAGCCCCAGGGATGACTAAGAAAGTATTAAAATTTGAAGCGGATCGGTTCTCAGGGAGCGGTAAAAAAGGCCCTCTAAAATTTATTGTCCAACTCGATTTTCTCTCCTGGGTCAAATCTTTTGATAATAAACAAGGTGTTTTTCTCCAGTCCTGGAACAATTTTCATAACACTCTTGAATAGAGCGGATTTACTCTTAAAAAAAAATTGGGTATAAGATAATAAAAACATCCGATATCAAAGATAATAACATTTTGGAATTTTATTTTAATCCCTTTGATTTTTTTTAAATTTTGTTTAAATTATTTTTTTTTCTCCTTTTGGGCATCTACGTCCTTAATTATTTATATTGACAGCCAATATAATATTTTAAATTCATTTAATGAAAAGATATTTATTTATTAAAACAAATTAAAAAAAAAAAAACAATAAAAATCAACAGGACTTGACTTGCATACTCGAATGGGGTTGTAGTGCGGCTCCCATTTCATATTCCCATTGCGATTTCTAAAAACTTCGTTGTATTTATCTATTTTTTTTTTTTTCTAAAATATCACGCCTTAAGGAAGAAATGCGTATTATTTTTTTATTGAAAAAATTCTTATAATTAATAAGCGTGACATTATTTTATAATATTTTTACACATTTAATAAGCCTGTAATACAAGAAATGTATGGCCTGATGTAGTCAAACCTAAAATAATAAAAAAAAAGCATCAATTTTTAACATGTAAGTTAAATATTTTAATTAGATAAATAGAAAGAGAATTTAGGCAAGTATGTAAGAGGTAATTTTTTTGGGCTTAAGTGAAAAGCCTGAGGATAAACAAGCTCATTTATTATATGTACTGATACTTAGGCATACTGTATTTAATAGGAATCTAGTTACCTGTATTCCTCTTCTTGGAGTAACATTGTAATATAGGCCTATTTAATATTTTTTAGCAATATTTATTTTTCAGAGTTCGATTACATATTTTTTAAAAATCTGGTGCGACGGCAGCATATCACACAACTTTCTCTTAAGTAAGTTAAGGAAAATTATGTGATGGGCTGTCATCCCAGATTTTTTACCCCGGGTCCCATTGGTAGACAGTTCATAATTTTATTAAGCTTTTATTTTGAGAGATTTTTAGCTGGTGTGTATTAATCAATTATCAATATTCTTCACGTAACAAAGGTCAGTGGCTCGCTTTCCGTCTGAGCAAGAAAAATTTATTTAAATTAATTCGGCTACCAATTCATTTAAAAAAATAAGGACGGAGTCTAAATGGCCTCCGATGGCAAAAAAGACTTAAAAAATAAAAAAAATTATCAATATTTAAAAAAAATTTAATTAGTGTAAATTAATTAAATTGGCAATTGAATTTCAAACATAGGGATTAAAAATATTTATATTAGGATATTTAGATATATTATAGATCACAATACTTTCTCACTATATCTCTACATATATAAATGACAAAAATATAATTTTTTTTTAAGGGAAAAGTCTTTAAATTAGAGGCATGTCCTGTCTCTGGGTGCAGAGGTAGAGGTCTCGTCTCACGTATTAATGGTCAGAGGTTCACTTCCCGTCTTAAGCGACAAAAATTTATTTAAATTATATTGGATACCAAATGATTTAAAAAATAATGGACGGAGACTTATATTAATAAGACTTTTAAAAAATTCATTCCTCGATTGGTTACCTCTGGTGTCTCACTGAGAGCACACACCAAACCCTCTCATCGGTTTCGGGCTCTCTCTGGCCCATTCCCACTGCACTTTTTTCACCTCTCTACTCCTCCCCCTCTCCGACCTCCACCAAATGAACACCGAACGACAAAAAATTATCTTTTTTTTTGACACTTTCATTTGGGCCGAGGTGCTTACGAGTACGGTGAGACACACCTCAAACCCAACCGACCTCTGGCCGTAGCTACCTATCGACACTCCGTAAAGTTACTTTATTTCCTCTAATACCTCCTCTCTGTATTCAACTACTCGTATATCTAATTCGACCAGCTCCCTTTATTCCAATCTCTTCTATGTTGTCCAATGTGTAGAGAATTTTCAAGGGCTAATTTTAGGCTATAATTAATTCAGGGGTTTTTGAAGTCTTTTTCGGCATCGAAGGCCATTTAGACTCCGTCCTAATTTATTTATATTAATTGGTAGCCAATATAATATGAATAAAACTTTGTCGCTCGGGACGGGAAGCGAACCACTGACCTTTGATTCGTGAAGCCAGACCTTTAGCTCTGCACCAAGGGACAGAGCTAGATTAAGGGTTGAGTAGTAGGTAAATAAGCGAAAAATAGCATTAAACATATCAGGAGGCGTTTGTAAAAAAAATGTCTGAAACGAGTGAACGAGGGTTGCGTCACGTGATTATTTACTGGCAATAATTTATAAAATATTTCTTTGTTTTTAGACTGATATTTCAATTACCACCTGTGGGAAAGGACAAAAAATAACGCTTGAAAAATTAATAATGACGCAACTAATTAATAAAATTTTTAGACCACCTTAGTATAACTTTGGACTCAGATTCTTTCTAATATAAAAATTTGAAATAAAAAAAAAGATAGGCAGAAAATTTTCCACAGAAAAGATAGGGGGATAGGGGGTGAAGCTCCCTGCATTTGTAGAGAACACGTTGAAAATAGACTGCGCAGTTTTTAGTTTCATTTATAGGTAATAGAAAGTAAAATAAATTAAATTAATTACTAAAAAGATAATAATAATAAAAAAATAATGCTCTATAAATAAACTAAAAAATATTAAAATGTCAGAGGGAAAGGATATCTGATTTAGACATATCTCATTAAGATGTTAATATCTTGAGAATAATTTAAAAATGATTTATAGATCAATAAAATAGATGTTAATATTGAACCTTAATACCTAATAAACTCAAAATACTAATCTACTTTAATGTAAAAATTAAAAATGAACGATGAATGATGAACCGTCATCTAATTAAAAAAAATATTTTAATAGTAAAAGTTACGCTAGCTAATTTTCATTTTCTAGCCTCCATACAATCACTAGGCCCTTTCACTAATAAAAAAAAATACTATGACTACGAAATATAGTTGGTAAAAAATCATATTTTGAATGTGAGTTAATTTGCATTTAAAATAACCAACAATAAAATATGTAAAAAATCATGTATTATTATAAAAATATGAACAATCATTAGCGATAATTCTCAAAATGGTGACCATTGTGTGTAAGCATTATATCTGCTCTAAACAAAACTACAAATGCGTCGGATTAATTCTTTGTTTTTATTAATATGTTTGAAAGAGTTCTCAATTAAAAACTTTATTAGATTTTTTGAAAAGATATTGACTTTTTTTCGTGATTCAGTTTTGTTTCAATAAAAACAGGCACTGTTCAGAAGTAAACATTTTTCAATAGGGAATGTTTAAAATTATAAGTCATCTATTGACATCTGTGATTTAACAGCGTGAGCAGTAGTTAAGATCTATATTATCTAAGAATTTTATTTAAAGTATCAAATAGAAAACTGGAATATTTTAGCATCTTGATTATTTTATTTTTGTCATTTTTTGCTTTTCCAACTACACATATTTAAACTACGGCAAAGTAATAAAATATAAATATTGAAAATATTATAATTAAATAATAAATTGTTACAGTAAACATCAAAGAGTTAGAATTTTAGTGTCTGGTGAAAATCGAATGACCCTTCCCCTTTTCTATCTCTCTTACTCTTACACCTCCACTAGGCATACTCTCTGTAGGTTCCAATGAAATTGAAGCGTCTCCAAGCGGAAGCGGGTCATCGCACTTTTTATCATATTACTTCATTAATGTAATTGCACTCTTCCCCCTGAAACCAAAGTAAATTGCACCCCCCCTCCCCCCTCATTTAAGATTGTTCCATGGATCCCATGGTGGTTATACTTAAAATCCACGCTGCTTCCAAATGCAACGTTTCCCTTACGGCTAGAGCAAGGGAAACTCTCACTCTATGATCATTGGGGAACTTGCTGTTGTGAGCGATAAAATTTTTTTAAATTATATTGCTTACTAATTAATTTAAATAAATATGGTCCTAGTCTTAAACATTAGATGATTTTTTCTCTTTTAATATAGCTAATTAATTTTTTTATATATTTTATAAAAATTTATATTTATTTATCACACTGAGAAGCTGGTATACAGTCGAGGCCGGGCCCTAAGCCAAAAATTGCAAACATCAACACAAAATTTTAATGAAAACATGAAAAAAAATACAAAAATAATTTTAAATGGAATCTCCACTTTTAAATAAATAAAAACTAACTCTAAAAGCCTTATAATAAAAGATTGTGTTTCCCTTCTCTCTCCCCCTAACAAGAATCGTGGTTACTGTGATGTTTCTTTTAAATTATTCGTCTAAGCAAAAGAGAAATTTAAATTAAAAATTTATTCCCACCGAGAATGTCGTTGTCAAGCAAGGCCAAGTAGGTATGAACCTCGGATTGGTGGCTCCGAAGAACAAGACTGTTGAACGCCCCCGGACGCCATCGATATTTGTTTATATATACATTATAAATTTGTGAAAATAGTAAATCTAAATGGCCTCTGCAGCTGCAAAGTGTATAAATACAAATAAAAATAAAATTATTCACGGTGACGTCTGTTAGTGAGATAATGACATCCACGTTCACCTCTTTTTTCACTTCAAAACAAAACTATCAATTAAATTGTCCTTTAGGGTTGGCATTTAATTAATTAATTTAATTTTAAGGAAACCCCCTTACTATATAGTATCCAGTCTCGTTGGTATGTCTGAAAATTTGTACTTCAAAATATCCAAATTCTCGGAACTGAAATTATAATATTATTAATAAATCTCATTTCTTGAGACACATTGAGGTTCGTTTTTCAATAAGTGATAAATTTCAAAATGAGTAGAAAACCACTCAAATGACACCATTTTTTTTATTATATTTGATCTTGTAAGCCATATTTAATAAAAAAAAAAATCATATCATAAATATTACATTTCCGGATTTACCAGAATTACTACTTCATTAAATAAATTAGATGAAATGAAATAATAAATATCATTTCTTTTGTAATTTTTTCCTCGTAAATTGTTCGATTTGCTTTCAAATCAGGCCAATGACTAATCTGTGTCTTTTTCTTTTCCTATGGATAATAATAATGTGGTTAATGAAGTGCAATAAAGACGAGATAATTTCTTCTCAGAAATGTTTCCATATAATTACAATATCGAGAGAGAAACTAGATGAGAACAAATAACTCGTTGAAAACAATCCAGGAGGGAGTTTTTATTTTTGTTTGGGTTTGTTCTAGTTTAAAAAAAAGAAAAAAAAAAAGATGTTGAACCAGTAGGCTCAAGAACCGTTTGGTCTGTAAAAAAAAATTGAAAAATATCTAATATATACAACGAACATCACGATTAAAAAAAAATACAGGGGAGTGGTTTAGAAAAAAAAAAAAAAAAGTGGCAAAGACCTAACAAGATCTTGATGTCAGAGGCTAACCGGTTTTGGAATTTGAGAAGATGATGAAGAAGAGAAAACAAGAAAGGCAAAGATGAAGATGAAAGAGAAATGTCAGAAATCGCTCACAGGCAGATAACATCAGTTGAATCAATTTAAAGGAACTAAAAAAAAAATGGTTTAAAAAAATTATAAGAAAATTCTCCTGGGTGTGTGAGAAATTGGAGCAAAATAAAAAAAGAATTAAGAAAAAAATAGATATTGCAGTGAGTGAAAAAAGTCGGATTGATTGATTATTAGCAAATGATTAG